>PITA01017736.1:0-42520 GCA_004023965.1 Spilogale gracilis | reverse complement strand
AAAAAAAAAATAAAGACAGGTTATATATACACAACGGAATATTGCTGACTCATAAAAAAGAATGAAATCTTACCATTTACAATGACATGGATGGAATAAGAGGGTGTTATGCTAAGTGAAACAAGATGGAGGAAGACACATACCAGATGATTTCACTCATATTTGAAATTTAAGAAACAAAACAAAGGAGCCAAGGGGGAAAAAGAAGCAAACCAAGAAACTGACTCTCAACTCTCGGGAACAAACTGAGGGTTACCGGAGGGGAGGGGGTTGTGGGGATGGGTTGAGTAGGTGATGGGGATTAAGGAGGGCACTTGTGGTGAGCGCTCAATGTTGTATGGAATTGTTGAATCACCTGCTGGACCCCTGAAACTCAGACTATACTGTATGTTAACTAACTGGAATTTAAATTAAAACAAAAAGAAAGAAGGGTGCCTGCTATCATTTTTGTTATTAATGTCAGAGTGGAAGGACTAGCCGACACAATCATTTAAAATTTTGGAAATCAAAATTAACACTGTTTGACGATGGAGAAGACAATAGAATTAATAATAAACTAATAGAAAACAAGAATGTTAAATACAATAATAGCCTTTTAGAAAATAGGTAGATGCGTGTCCCTTCCTGTCGTTAAATCACATTGAATTTGTAGCAGTTAAATATTTCACTTATAATAGCACAGATTGTCATGTACACCCAGGAACCCAAGGAACATTGTTCCCATATCACTTTCCTGAGGAACCTACTTAGGAAACAGCCTTTGGACAACCGAAATTACTACAGATATCACCTTAACAATAGTGTTGACCACTGATTATAGGTACCTTATAAAACAAAGACAAAATATGGTTAAAGTGGAGAGAATTAGTGCCGTTGGCACTGTGGATTCAGTATGATGATTCAAAATGAGAGAGAATGGTAATCCCATATGCAAAAAATGGAAGTGTTTTTAGCAATGATAATTGGTCTTAGTACCATTGTATTGATACTGTTGTGCTTGTAATGTGGGAATAAGATACATGAATAATGATGAGATGTTTTAATTCTGTCCTCCTGTGTTGTTGAGAATGAGAATTTTCAATGTGGAACAAAGATGTGATGTGAACGAGATTTAAAAACCTTCCACTCCTTGATGTGCTTTGGAAATATTAAGTTTCATAGATATTTTTCGCAACTGTGTTGAATATTCTTAGAAAAATGATCGATTCAGTGGCAGTAGCGTTCCTGGGACCCAGATTTTGGTTTTCATATACCATTTCATATTTTCAGCTGAATTTCATGGAGAAATGCTTGATTCTTGTCTTGGGACGGGGGATACAGGAGATGAGACCGGAACGTCAGGACAAATCCAGGCAGGAAAGACCAGAATCTGGTAGGGTTATGTCAAAAGGACTCAGTGGCCAACTTGATGGAAACGACAGTGGCCAAAGGTGAGATAGTTTGAGCTTCACTGAGGATGAGGTTTGTAATGGATTGAAGCCCATCAAATGTACTTATATCATGAGTTTATAAAGACATTGAAAAATAAAACCAGTTGGTCACATTGTGAAGATGAGAGGTAGCCAGTTTTTTACTTGAAAATCTAACATGCATCTTGCTTTTTCTATGTAAGCAACAGAATGCTTACTGAAAATTACAGTCACTACAGTTCAAATGAATAAATGATCAAATTAGCACATCACCATTTTTTGCCCCCAATGAATTAATGGGTATAGTCATTGAACTCTCAATATCGATAACATTAAAAAAAAGAGCAAAGGCCAGAAAAGATTTATGTCCTAATGAAAAATTCAGTTCCAACAATGGTCTTGCCAAATGGTTCCTGTCTGATTTTTGATCGATCCCCTGAATTCAGCTGTTGATTACCGGGAATGCAGAGAACAGAACAGCCTGTTTAAAAAACAGTACAACATCAGTAGGCAACAAGTAACACTGAGACTGTGGAAAACACTATGATCCAAACAACCCAGGTTTTGCAACAGATAAACTATTATGGGAAAGAGGGATAGAATAAGCAAGAACAAAATCTGAAAACCCACAAACCAAACGCTAATGCCCTTACTCCCCAACACCAACAGCATTCAAACAAAGGAGAGGATTTATGACCAGCATGCTATAGAGATTCACATTTCCAAGTGTCTGCAAAGTTTAGCTTGGCGCCTTCCCGTGCGTGTACCTTCTCATTCCGCTCTCCTTTGGATCGCTGTGAGGAGAGAGGTTGGTGAATCTGAGCCTGTTAAATGATCCATAATCATCCTCAACTTGTAAGAGTGGCTTTAGGATAAAGAATCTGACCCAAGATGGAGTGGAGGAAATTTTCCAAGGAAAGAAGCCACTTTCTGAAGATCCGCATGCCACTGAAGACATGAGAAGACCAGTAGAGTACACAGAATGATGAGAAAATGGAACAGGAACAAAGCGTATTTCTTTTCTTACCCTGGCTTTTCTAAATATCAGGAACATAGGAAAGAGGAAGATGAAAGAGAAGTCAAATGTGCTCAGTGAGTCGTGCCACCCAGAGAGCCCACATGCCATGTCCTTCCCCATCTTTGAAGACCAAGAGCTGGGGCCAGCTTCATTCCTCCTTTTTCCACGTGCTATGTGGAAATGCTTTGAGTGGTACCATTGAGCTTAGCCAGAAGGAGAGCCAAGCAGACCCTGTGATGGAAGTACCCTCAGGGTTTGAAGGTGAATTCAGAGGAGAACCAGATGCCTGAGGGAAGTGTTCTCCTGGAGTAAATCCATCTCCTACAGAAAAGTCCAAAGAGCCAAGGTCTGTCACCCAAAGAATGGCATGTCCCTGTCCCCAGAAGAGTACAGATTAACCCTCCTCAAATCCAGGGGCTCAGGACAACGTGGTATTTAAATCATGCTTCTTAGCAAAGACAAGAGAAATGGTGTTGAGCAGCGTGTGTGCTGTATCAGTGGAAGTAACATCCCTGCGGAGGGCCACGCATGACGAGTGTGGTCAAGAGGGAACGGGAAACCAAAGATCTGTGGAAAAGTAGGAGGCTGTAAACGTGTGAAGGACCCCGCTCGAGGATGCTGGAAAAGATTGTGAGTGTGCAGTACATCTCGTAAATATCGGTAGCGTTGTTGTTTCTGGCAACTGCGGAAGTGAGAAAATGTCCCTAATAAGTCGTTACACTGGAACAGAGATATCTTCACGCAGATTGTTGCCCATGTCACCGGGTCCCTCCTAGCAGCATGTTTAAGGCACTACAATAAGACAAATGGATGCAGAAAAGTTAAAATCCTGGAGACAAGATCAAATCCAGCAAGCTACCAGAAGAGATGTGACCTCAGGGTAAAGATAAAGCAAGAGTGTCCTAGTGTCAGGCCCTACATTAAGACTTCTGGAAGGCTTAAGATAGGGCCTAGTAGAAACTGTCAGCTGGGCCCGACAGCCGCCAACATGAGGGCACTGTCCTAGCACAGCCGGACCTACGCATTGAAGCAGCGGCCGAGTCTTGGATGGCCTGTGCCTCAGGACCATAGGTTTGTGTCTCAGAGGCCAACCACGCGTCTCTGGTTCACACGTCTTCAGAGCAGGAGCGGTGGCATCCAAGTAAACCCACCTGCACCTGCAGATGAATGACACTGACCATCACCTGCTTGCCCCTGCCTCCTTTGTATTTGCAAAAGTGAAAATCCGACATTTGGAGCACGTGGCTGCCTCAGTCAGTAGAACATATGACTCTTGGTCTCGGGGTTATGAGTTTGAGCCCCACATTGGGCATAGAGCTGCTTCCTTAATTAAAAAAAATCTGGGTGCCTGGGTGGCTCAGTGTGTTAAAGCCTCTGCCTTCGGCTCAGGTCATGATCTCAGGGTCCTGGGATCGAGACCCGAGTCGGATTCTCTGCTGGGCTGGGATCCTGCTTCCTCCTCTCTCTCTGCCTGCCTCTCTGCCTACCTGTGATCTCTCTCTCTGTTAAATAAATAAGTAAAATCTTAAAAAAAAATCCAACATTTTCCATCATTTTAAAACAAACAAAAATAGGGGCGCTGGCTGTCTCAGGTGGTGGAGCATGTAGTCCTTGATCTGGGATCATGAGTCCAAGCCCCACGTTAGGCAGGGAGCCTACTGAAAACAGTACATGCAGTGGAAAATGATCAGCCCCCAAATAAACATGCTTGAACGGGTTATACTAATTATGTGGGTTGTAGTTTCATCTCTGTAAGATTTCATCAGCATAGTGGGTCCTTCTGGTTTTTGGATCCCAGAAAAGAAGACTTTTATGCCCCAAGGAGGATTCAGAATATAAATGAGGCAAAAACACTGATCCTGTGGACTCCCGGGACCTCAGGATATATGAGCATTGGAAGGGAAGTTGGAGGTTTTCTAGATTAAATTCACAGCACTGCTCGGTGCTTCCGATTATATTCCTGTTACGGGCACCCAGCTGTGTTTGAGCAGCTCAGAAATGAGAACCTTCCAGGTCTAGAAATCTATCATTCTCAGTGGCTAAAAAAATAAAGCTGTCTACAAAGATATGGATTATTGGCCTCTGGAAAAGAGTATCTTGCCTTAGAGTTTTTGTGCACAAATACATCAGGAAATAGATTATGTGAACTTCATGTAAATTAATGTAATTTTTTTTCAAATTAAATTATTTGAAGTTTATAATGGCCACAAGAGGATCAGTATTAATCCTACACCAGTAGTGGAATTTTCCTGATACTTGGAAAAGTTCAAGAGACCATGCAAGCAGTGAAATGATTGGTAACTCAGAGGGTAAATTCTTTGCAGATAAGTCAACTAAAAAGCACATCAAGTAAACAGACTCTAAAGATGCAAAATAAGAGAAGTGATTGTTATAGCCAAGATAAAAAGTCACCATGCCCTTTGGTTACAAAGACAATGGATGTGGAGTTCAGATTGTTGCATAAAGATCCTCATTTAGAGGCTTTTAGGGATATAGAAAGGATTTCCAAGTCTTAAAACAGAAATACCTTGAGCATTTTCTCATCTAAAAACCTGGAAAGAGAGGAAGTCTTTACGAGTGTCTTTTCACTTAAAAAAAAATTCCAGAACTTTTTATGTCTCTGTCCCCACCATAATATACACTTTTCTTAGCTCAGAGGTAGGGATATGCCATGTACTCAGGGAATATTTGCTGAAAGTAGGAGTAAAGATGGGAATTTTCCTGATGACACTGTGAAGATAGGTAAAATGAAGATAATATAATAAATAATTGCACTGAATTAAATCATTTTACGTTTTTGGAAGTGATGGTCTTTGTTGGAATATTCTATATACAGTCTGTCTTCTATTTGATAGAAGCAAATTGGGGAACAGATTTGGAATTAAGGTTATCTGCTGTCACAGACTTCTTTGTCCCAGTTTGATGCTCCTAAACCATAATATCTATTTGATTTTCAAGTATTATCTGAGACACTTAAAAATCATACTGTGTTTTTCAGAGTGTTTCTGTAAAACTTACATAAGTTATGTTATAAACTCATTTCTTGGCCTCTTAGTTATTTCCTGTTATTTTAGTTTCCAGACAAGATGAAATCCAATCGCTGAGAAAGAAATTTACGAGGCCACTGCACAAACCCAAGATTCCGAAATTACTTTTCTTCTTGGCTTCTGTGGAAAAATATGTCAAGTTCTTTCTTTCATGTATGTCCAGAAGTATGATTGGGATGTTGGGATTGCTTTTGGCCTGTCTGTAGAAACCCCAGTGTTAGCTGGGGGTATGAGTGCTGTGTAGACCGCACCGTCTGCACACTAACTAGCCAGGTCAGACGAGAGCACCTAACCCTCACCCAAGACAGAAAAGAGCAGAACGCGTCCAGTGGGGGACACTCGTCGAAGCTGTGATTTCGGCATCACACAGGGCCTGCAAATATGTAGAATCGTATCCGGTGTCTTTGAGGCGTCTCTAAGCTGTGGTGACAGCTGGGAATATTGCGTGTGTTCACAGGGGAATGAAGCCACGTGTGGATCAGTTCAGTGTCTCCTGTGGTGTCCCTGCTGGGTTAGAGTGCCCTGCACTTGAGTGGCATACTTAGTGAACAAGGAAGTTGAACACGGCTCTTGGCTCTAGCCTGCTTTTAAAGCATTTGAGTAGGTAACTCGTGGAAAAAATACAGGGTTCTTGCAGTGGTTTGAAAAAATGCATCCCGGGTGACTGTACCCCAGCATGCGTCACTTTTAGGGGCATGATTTCCTTGCGTTGCTAAATTAGGCGAGATGTACACACAGGACGTTGAATTTTCCATTTGAATTTTTGGTTTCCAGTCCCCAAACTAGAAACCGTCCAAATACCAATGAATAGAAAAATACAGTGTCTTATGTTCATGGATCTATGCCGTAGATAATTAGGTGAGCGCCTTAAAGCGTGTATCACATGCGTGGATCTCCTCCATCTGGGAATGAGCACACGAGCGGAAAGACCTGTCTTTAAGGTGTGAGACACAGGAATCATCAGACCCGATAAATTCCGAAGATGGGCTTATGTGTGGTAAAATGAGAGTGGTGACCTTGAGTTGGGGGTGAGGGATTGGGCATGGAACGTTACGGGATGGGGAGACAGGCCAGCAGGTGCAGTGGTCTCTTCGGCAAGCACCGTGATCATTCTCCATCTCTGGCCGGCGGCACCCACATGTCACTCTCCCCACATAGACCAGTCTACCGGCACAAAGCACGGGGAGCCCCGACTCTTCTGTGTCTGCCTGGGAGCTCAAGAGTTTCACAGGCAGTCCCCTCAGAAGGTAGCGAGGACATTAATACATCGGTGTCTGGATGCAGATGTAGTCCTGAGGGTCGCCCGTTGAACCTGCAGTGTCTATCACAGACTCGTCCTTGCTAGGACCTCTGAGACACCTGTACAGGGATAGAGAACGTATCCGCAGCTGTTGGCAACCTTGGGGTTCGGGCTGTCTCAGGTCATCGTTGCAGAACTGTTCTCTCTTTACGTACAGTGCCAGGCTGATGACTGGGCTTCTTGCTTTGCATTTTCTTCCTAGGATGTGGACATTTGTGGACTATGAGCACTGAAGGCGAGTGAGGAGATGATCTCCAAAGCCACCCTTTTTCAGGTGAGGGAACTCATCTAGAGAGAGCTTGCAGCAACAATCCCAAAATGCAGGGTTGTTTATGGCGGAAGGCGGCTCCCACTTTCTGCGCACATTACATGGCCAGAGATGTATTAATGCCCTTATGTTTCTTCTTCCATCAAAAAGTTGTGGGCTTTGGGTCTGCTTTGTTAATCACATCCAAATTGGACTCTTGGAAGATTTTCATTAACTTCAGGGACACCCAACTCACACTAATATTTTATTGGTGTCAAAAGCTATAGGATATTTAAATTTAAAAACATCAAGATTCTAACCTGCTTAAAACACAGAAATTTTTAAATGTTGTCTCAGAGTTACATTTCCTGTGTTAGAAGTTACCGTCTTCATAAGGTAACTAGTCGGCTTTCTCATTTCACACTTTACCAGCATTGTTTTCCGTAATCCCCAGTGTGCTTCAGTATTATGATGGTTGTCTTTTGATCAAAATGCCGAAACCTTGTCTACTAATCTCTGTTGTGGGCAGTTCACAGTTTTTACTGCTATGTGTGTTTCCCGGCACATAAGTTAGATTTGTTAAAACAAACAAATCTTTTGGTAAAGATTTGGGAAAGAGGTTATTGGGATTAATATTTTGAGAATGAATAAAAACATTGCAATAAAGATACAAGAGCCGCTAGGTCAGGAGAGGCCTTTGGGTGAGTTCCATCCCGTCCCTGTAGGGTCCTAGGACCTCCCCGAGTACCAAGACTTTGGAACTGTAGTTTTCTTGTTAGGAAATGAGCACCGACACACGTATCTAACAGGAATCTTGTTAGGATGGTTTACAAGTAAAATATTCTATCGGTGGTAAAATATAGCGAGTGCTCAATTAATGATGTTTAATATTTTCTTTGTGGGTCTTGAAATATCCTTTCCCAGAGAATTATGTTATATTCCTTTCCCATCATCTGTGTGGGGTACATCTCTTTTTCACATCTGCGGTTTTTTTTTTTTTCAAGATTTTATTTACTTATTTGACAGAGAGATCACAAGTAGGCAGAGAGGCAGGCAGAGAAAGAGAGGGAAGCAGGCTCCCCGCTGAGCAGAGAGCCCGATGTGGGACTCGATCCCAGATCATGACCTGAGCCGCAGGCAGAGGCTTAACCCTCTGAGCTACCGAGGCGCCCTTAACATCTGTGGTTTATGTATCGGGCCTACGTTTATACCTGGACTTTGCTTTGATTTTGATTTCTCTGATTTTCTCTGGTTGAGTCCTTCTTAAATGAGTCAAGTAGTTATTATGTCCTAGGAAAAAAGTAACGGATAAAGAGACTATCTATCCTATGAATTGATTAAAGTATGAGATAATGTTGTAGTGAATCTTTATCAGACTTAAATGGCCAGCTGACATACCATTTATCTAACCACGTGAACATAGAATATTGGCTCCTGGACTTTGAGAACCCAGGGGGGGGAAAAAGTGTTGCAAGCCTGGACCATGTGTAGAGAGATTTTGGATTCTCCCCTTGCACTTGAAGAGAGCTGGAGACCCTATAATGCAGGGGGTAGGGTGGGCGGCGGCCAGGGCCCTGGAGTGCCTGCGTTCTGAGGTTTTGAGCTCGACCGTGGCTATTTCAAGAGTCCAGCAGTTCCACGAGCAGGTGATGCTGATGCCCCACATGGACCATACCATCCTTGAACTCAGAGCCATCATTCCTCATGGTCCGTTAAGGTTTTGTTTTCTTAGGGCAGCTTCAGGTTTATAACGAATTGGGAGGGAGGAACAGAGTTTTCTCATGGGCCTCCTGCTCCCTCACGCATAGACACCCTTCCCCGTGGTCAGCACTGGTCACCGAGATTGGACCTACATCGACCCATCCTGATCGCCCAACACCCGCAGCTTCCCAGAGGGCTCCCTGTGGGCACCGTGCGTGCCGCAGGTGTGCGCAGACCTGTCGTGACATGCAGCCACCAGCATCGTGTCTGCAGACCAGCCGCACTGCCCCTGTAACGTCCTCTATGCTCTGTCCATCCCCTCCTCTCTCTAACCGAATGCTTTTAAAAGTCACACGTGACAATGAAGAACAGAAAAAGAGCAGAATCGGAACATCATCCACGCCCTGGGCATTTTTAGAGTCTGTGAACTCTTTCTCCTCTCTTTGACGTAAGCACAGGCTTTGAACACGAGGGCTCTTGTTTTTTCTCATTGTGCCGTTGCAGCCTTGCTGTTTCTCAGAGCAGTGTCAGAATGGCTCTCATGTGAGCCGCTAGTGAGTCAGATAACGTCTTATGTGCAGAAAATATGACGGTAGGCATTGCGATGAGTTTTCTTTGTGGATCTGACTCTTGATTTATTTTCCTATGGGAATGGAAGGAAAAATACGCTTATGTATTTAGAGATGCATACCGAGGGCAAGGTCACACATAAATACGGAGTGATTTCACTGATAAACATGTAATTTGTAATCCTTTTCATGGTCCACTGAAACTGTTTTGTATTTTTATACATCTAATGCAGTGTGCCCTTTTCGTAGTCATTTTGTTTTGAAAAGATACAGACTTTATGTAGTGAAAAGAAGGGCCATATGTACACCAATGTTCATCGCGGCAATGGCCACAATCGCCAAACGGTGGAAAGAGCCAAGGTGCCCATCAACAGATGAATGGATAAAGAAGATGTGGTCCATATATACAATGGAATACTACGCCTCCATCAGAAAGGATGAATATACAACTTTTGTAGCATCATGGACTGGACTGGAAGAGAGTATGCTGAGCGAAATAAGCCAAGAAGAGAAAGTCAAGTATCACATGGTTTCACTTACTTGCGGTGCATGAGGGGTAAACTGGAGGACAGTGGGAGAAGGAAAGTAAAGGGGAACTAGGGTAATCTAGGAAGGGAAACGAAACAACAGAGACTTTGGACACAGAAACAAACTGAGGGACTTGGAGGGAGGGGGGTGGAGGGATGGGAGAGCCTGGTGGTGGGTACTGGGGGCGCCTAGAGCGTGGAGCACTGGGTGTGGGGAGCGGGGAATGAATCTTGGAACACTGGAAAAAAAATTAAGTAACAATAAAAAAAAATATATAAAGCAGAAAACTCAAGTCAGCAATCAAATGAATAATGACATATCCTCCCTTGTCCTTAAGTGTGTAAAAGAACACAAATGTTTATGGTATTAACTTGCAATAAGAAAAACAAATATTCTGCCTCAAGATGCTCACGAAAACATTCATTTTTCTTCCTCGGCAATACCTTTTGGGTGGATACATATTACTGTCATCCTTTAAAAGAATGAAATACAAATTGGAAACTAAGTGAAGAGAAGTAGAATGCCACAGAAATTGCAAAGGTAAATTTACGGCCTGAATATTATTTATATAATTATATATAATTTATAACTTGAACAGTGTTGCCACACCTTGTGGTCTCTGTGCATCCGTCTGCCTTTGCACAGTGCATGGCTGTAGGTCTCAGACAGATAGCTAAGATTAATGGAGTTAAGGTTGGTAAATTTGAGAAGACTTGACTCTGGAAATCATCAGATAAGATCATGTGACCAGGATGCATTACCATTCAATCTGTCACTCACTTAAAGATGGTTAAGTAAGTTCTACGAAATAATTTTTATTTAATACATAGCAATGTGAAAGAGGGAGAAGGAAATGGAAAAATAAGCAAGAAAGACTCCCTTGACCTTTTCAAGTCGTATGGAATGCTTGCTTTAATTGTATTCTAATGAAGCTACAGGCTTAAGACTGGGACACAGAGCCAATCAAATGTTTGAAAATCCAGATAATGTGAAACCTGTGCCAATGATGAGAGAGAGAGGGAACGTCACCCAGTTAAATTAACACCAGACACTATGACTTCTATAAAATGCAGCAATTTAAAGGTAATTTTACACGGAGAACAGTGTTCTAAAATCCAGAAAATAATAAAGTCATTGGAGGAGATACAGACTAAAATTGGGAAAAAACTGAATTGAACTGTGTTTTTACTAAAGTTGATTTCCAAATTTAGTACTAAAGCACCCATTTGTGGTGCTCCTTTAACTGTATAGATGAAAGAGAATGGGCAGTTGATTTGGAAAATGAGTTCAAAAGGGATTCAGATTCATGAGTTTTTCACCGAATGAGATGTGTTTAAAAGCCCTGTAATACAGTTCATTCTTAACAACATTAATTGGCGTGCCTTGTTTCAGCTTGACTGTGTCCTTAGGAAGATCCAACCTTAGAATTAATAGGCCCGATATGGCTGTTGCGTGATGGGTAAGTCAATTGCAAGGATGGATTTTAGAGATGGCTTTAGTAATATCTACGAAGTTTATGGAGCATGTGGCGTGTTACCGTTAGCGGCAGCCTTCGCTGGAAGCCGTAGAAGGCATAGGTCAGTACCAGCATCCTAAGGACGATGGCTCGCGGCCTTAGCAAATCTTCCTATTTATTGGACGAGGTATCATGTGGGAACGGTGTCAGTAGCTTTGTTGCTTCATTTCTTTTTTCTCTGTCCCATCGCACAGAAAGGCCAACAAGAGGCTCGTTTGTAAAAGTGCTAGGTTCTAACCCCATGTGGAGTTGGGTTCTAAGTCCACGGCCACACGGTAGGAAGCTTGCGGGAAACACCTCTGTTTTTTCGAGCTCATGTTTTAGAGGTGATCTGAATGTGGGTCCAGAGCAAAGACACTAGTGCCTGGAGTCCTGAATAGGGCGAGCTCAGCAAGACCTGCTGGAGCCCTAAGGTGGAAGGAAACAATCCCCTTGTTCTAGAAACAGCTTTGCGCGTTGCCGTGCTGCGTCAGCGTGCGCTCGGGGTGTGTTCTAGTTGAGGGTTTTCCCCAAGGGGCGACCCATGTTGTAGTCTGGAGGAAGGCGTTTCAGGGTCCCCCACTTTAAATTAATCAAAGGTGCCCGTAGAATCGCAGGAGGCCCGGGACCGGCTCGGACTCAGCCTGCGAACTGCCTGATGTTTGCTTTTATGACGTGGCCGATATGTGGTTTGGAGCCGCGGTGACGGGAAATTTCGGTGTTATCAAGAAACCATCCTTCTGCTTTGTAACAATCCAGGAATGAATAAATACTCAAAAGCTGAAAACAGTGTAGTACTATGTCTGAAGGCCAGTACTGAAAGGGGCATCTTGTCCCCGCTGCCTTCCGCGGTTGCGATGGGCGTATCCAGGGACAGTGCAAGGGTACGCGTGGCACCCTGCAGGAGCAGGACCAGACGGAGCTGTGACTTGACCCCCGGTGGGGTCTCCTGAAGGGACGGGTGCCCCCAAACCTACAATCACTGCAGCCCTGGAGCCAGGTAGTATTAGTCCTCCCGTAGGCAGAGACACCCTCTATAAGCAGCCCTATAACTATATTTGTTCGGCCATTTATTAATTTGTGTACGTATTTGCAGACATGAGAAAGAAAAACCAAGTGAAAAACTTTCATTCGATCCTACTCTGGTTTTTTTCCTTCCGATACTAAATCAGGACATTTTTGTGGGCTTGAAAATGCTGTGAGCAGCACGGGCAGCGTGCCCATCCTTAGCTGAGCTCTTTCTCCTGCCCTGGCCACGTGCGCAGTGTGCGCGTCTCAGGGGACCCTGCTCTCCTGGGGCCCAACTGCAGCGTGGCCAGCCTCGCTCACGACAGGCCGGTGGGAGTTAGCCTCCTGCGCGGACGCCTTCTTAGTCTTCAGGACGCATTTGACTCTGTCACCCTCTTCGGGTCTGAAACACAGTCATCCTGACCTATCGATGTTGCTTGCTTGTTTCCTACCTCCTTCCCTTCCTCACACCTTCCCTCCCTCCTTCCTTCCTTCCCTTCCTTCCTTCTTTTCCTTTCTTCCCTTCCTTCCTTCCTTTTATTCTTCCCTCCTTCTCTGCCTTCCATTCCTCCCTCCTAGGTTACTTCAACCATTTCTTGAAACCCAGATATTCCCTTTTTTATATTTTCCTGAAATGTATCTTCTAGTTGTGTCATCAAGGAGACTGTGTAGGACATAAATTTCATGAAGCCTGAATATACTTATGCTTTCCTTCTTCCGGCTTGATTAATAGTTGGACTGGGTTCATATCATTTTTCCTAAGAACTCTGAGATATTGTTCTTGGTGTTATATAACCACACTCACGTGTGAAATGTCTAAAACCAATCTTAATCCCATTTATTTGTAGATAACCTGTGCTGTTGAGATATTCTGCTCGCTATGAGGTTCATCTCATTCTTGGCATTCTGAAATTTCACAATGATGTGACTTCTCATTCATTCATACCACCTTTGACCTTAAAACCATCTGTTTCTGACTGTAGAGTTTTAAAAATAATTTATTTCCTTTTGTTTTCTCTTTCTGTAAGCACTGCTGGTATGATCCAAGCTCTTGATTGAGCACCTAAATCGCTTATATCTCAGATTGTGTGCATTTATCTTTTAGCTGTATGTTGTAGGAGTTTCCTTACTTGGTATTCCAGCTTTCCAGTGAATTCCATCCTTATATTTTTAATTTGCAAATATTCTCTCTGGCTTTCTCATGATTTCATATAAATCTTCTCATACAAATATATTTTTTGTTAATGGATGCAAATGATTTGAATGCTGTTGAGGCCCAGGTCAGTGTGTGTGTGTGTGTGTGTGTGTGTGTGTGTGTGTGTGAGTGAGTGTGTGATTCTCCTCCCTAAAACATCTGTTTTCTTTGAGATCAGTTTTCTCTTTAATGTACAGGGGTGTTCCTTTTTTATCTTACCTTCTGCCTAACTTCTTACTGACTCATGACGTGGGGTTTTCAGAAGACAGGGCCGATTGGACAGAGTGGTTGCTGGGAGTTTCTTCTCCTGCGGTTTTGTCATGTCGCGTTTTCCCGTTACTTTTCCCCGGCGCGCGTGAAAGCCGTCCAGGTGTTCAGTCCAGATGAGCACTGTGGAGCTGCTGGGTTTTGTTGGACGGAGCTTTTCAGGCTTAGATTTCCTATCACAGAGCTACTGGATGATAGGAAACGGATACTCCGTACCTGGGATACCAGAACTCATCCTGCTTCTTCACTTTCTCCAGGCACTCGAAAAGGCAGGGCCCTTCGGTGTTTGTTTTGTGCAGGCTCGAGGAAGCCAGCTAGACAGACTGCCTGGAAATGTCCCTGCTACTCAGCCTCCGTCACCCGGCTCCTTCTCCCGTTCTCTCTCTGCTGCTCATTTTCTGAGTCCGAACATCCTTACGTAATGAAACACATGTTCTGGAAGCTGGGTCCATGAAGAGTCCTTCCAGAAACCTGTAGGAGTCTGTTGTTCAGAGCTGACGTTCTTCTACTTTTCTGACCAATTATCTGTTCCTTCTTGGTGGCTGTTGTTCTCTTTACATGGGCAGCCGGGAGGGAGGGAAGACTTCGCATTGTTCTCTACCCACAGTGTGGAACCAGAAGATCCCAAGAGTTTGTTTGTACGTCACTGAACTTACAGAACCATCCCTCCATGACCACAGTCCCACACATGCAGTGCACTTTGATGATTCAGACCTGAGACACGCACAACACAATTCGCACAATAAACCCACACTCCATGAACTTTGTTTTTCTTCTCCCGCGAAGTGAAGGGGTGTGAGAAATCATCTATAACATTCCGTCTGTACTAACCTTCCTTATCCCACCACGGTAACATAGTAATAAGGAAACATGTAAAACACTTAAACAAAATATGCAGAGAAATTTGAAATTTGATTAAGAAACAAAACACACAGTTACTAATGGGAACCTTTTCCTATGACATGTTTCCATTTTATATTACATTTACCTTAATCACTTACAACTTGACCTTATTTTATTGGAAATAAGTTTCATAAATAAAAAATAGGGCCTTACTTCTGAAAGCACAGAATATAAAAACACTTTTTATATGGATTTTAACAAAAATGTTTTGATTTTATAAATATGAATGCACATCTCAAACACTTTTTCAGCACTTTTAAGGATTTTATTTATTATTTATTTGACAGAGAGCTAGATCACAGGTAGGTAGAGAGAGGAGGAAGCAGGCTCCCCGCGGAGCAGAGAGCCCGATGTGGCCTCCATCCCAGGACCCTTAGATCATGACCTGAGCTGAAGGCAGAGGCTTTAACCCACTGACCCACCCAGGTGCCCTCAGCAGTTTTATTTTAAATCTCTGTTGGTTTATTTTCACTTTTTTCTGGAATAATGGAAACGAAAGTTGAGGGTCTGCCTCAATGAACTTAAGGCTGCAGAATTGTGTATTGTCTCTCTTCAAATAAAAGCAAAAAAAGAGCCTTTCAAGTAAGGGCCTTGAGATTTTGGAGGCTGTAGCCCTCCTGCACTCATCAGATTTAATTTCCATCTGACCCCTACTGTTTGCCTAAATTAGTTTGGAAATTACAGAGCAGAGGATGCCCAGAGCAAAGGACGGCACATTTTTGGAAGTTGGAGTAAAACAGCAGAGGACCCATCAGCTGGGCATTGTGACCTAGAACTCATTAAAGCAGGCCTGGGGATCACTGCCAGAGGTAGGCCTCATTTGGGAAGGAACCCCGAGGACAACTCGGTGAGCTGTGTGCCACGTCAAAGTAAGGTGTTGGGATTTCCTTTCGTCTGGCTAAGAGGAAGCAGCCACAGGAGTCTAATCCTCCTTTCCTCTTTCTCTTTGTTCCTGTCTTTGAAAAATCAACGAACAAACAAAGAACGACCACAACCACAAACAGTCTGATCATTTGGAACGTGATGTCTTAGAATCTGGTGTGTTTTAAACTTGGATGCTGTCATGTGTGTCTCTTGAGGAGACTCTCAACATCCTTAGGCCCTCCAGAGATTGGTCGTTTCGGGGCCACCGCACAACCTAACGCTTTGAACCAAGTGCCCAAAGGAATACAGGGACTAATACAATATAGATTTTGCCTTTTACAAGCTGAGAAGGGCTACAAGATAGGCTAGATCGCGAGGCCTAGACTTCCAGGGGCCACGTTCTTGTGCTGTGGAAAGCGGACGGGGAAAAGACACTTGTACTGTGTGAGAGGTCTTCATGCCCTAGGTCCCATCTGAACTCTGGGTAAGGAACGGGCACTGTCTTGGGTGTGTTTCAGCGACATCCCTGTGCAAAGGTACAACTTAGAACATGCTAGAAGAAGAGCAAATACATGTGTTTGGGTGGACCAAACAGGGCATGATGTGAGGAGAAGGGGAATACTGCCCCAAAGGTGGACAGCAGTCAGGTCTTGGAGAATCTGAGTCCTCGCAGGAGGGAGTCACAGTTAATAAAGCATATCAGAGTGATTCATGAATAGCTTTTAGGTATCCGGACAGTGTGGTCACAGCTGTGTTTCTGAACGGTGCGTGCAGTGGTGGAGGAGGATAAGGGGGACCTCAGAGCAGCGACTGCAGGGGAGGAGGCAGGAGGGACTTCCAGAAGTTTAAACGCAGTCCGGGCTGAAGATCAGAAAGGGATGCATTTGAGAAATGTGTACATAGTGAAGACCGTGTGACTTCTAACTGTAAGCAAAAAGCTAGAGACGTGATCCCCTGGTAGGTATTTGCTCAGAGCAGCAGAGCCTTAGTTTTCATAGAAGACACTGGTATTAGTTCTAATCATGGTGTAACACGTTCCCACAAATCTGGGGGACTTCAAACAGCACGTGCTTACTAGCTCACCGTTCTGTAGCTCCGAAATCCAGCAACATCTGGCTGGCTTCTCTCCTAACGGTCTTAGAGAGCTGAAGGCAAGGGGCCAGGCCAGGGTAGGTAGGCTGTGCTCTTCAGGCTGCAGAGGACACTGGGTCTCTAGGCCTGCTTTCACGCACGCAGATTCCAGGTCTTGTAGGTGGAGGTCCTTGCTTTGTGGCGGGATGTTGGACGAGGACCATGCTGAGAAGTCCCCTGCTCTGTCTTCAAAGCGAGGCACAAGCCTTCTCATGCTTGGACATCATTGGCTTCCCCTTCTGCTGAGCAGATGCCCTGCTTGTGCACAAGTCTGACAGGACTGCATATCCAGTGGGATCACATCCCTTTCACTTAACTCAGAACCGAATGGTCGTGGAAGTAACCTGACTTCCATCTTCCACAAATCGCCCGGCCTTGCACGAACTCGTCCATTTGTGGGTCCGGGGACCCGGGCAGGGACTGCTGCGGTGCACTGGTGTCTCAGCCCCGGCCGCCACGGCCTCGCCCGAGGAAGGACTGTAGCGCGGGAGCCACGTGCATCCCCACCACGTTCTCCTTCCTACGGCCGCGTCGTTGCCTGCCTTGTACACTTTCATTCCAGAAACAAAGGCAAAGGAAACGCACAGGTGAGGAGATAAAGAGCTGCGATGAGGCAGAAGTGGTACCCTAAGATAGCGCTTTCTTGGGGACGTGTGGGATAAGCACGGATGCCGTGGGTTGGCCCAGAATCGAGCTCGTCAGGGGCTGGGAACATACTCAGAACTGAAGGAATCTGTCCCCACGCAGCGCGTGCCAGCAGGGCCGTCACCCCGCCTCAGCCACGAGCCCACGAACCGGGTCGCAGTGATGTGATGAAAATAGAGAATTATAAATACACATTTCAGAACTGGCCACATAGACGGCCTGAGAATTACAACTGCCTCTTTTATGGCTACAGGATTTAAAAAAAGAAGGCATTCATTTGAAATTTTTAACAGTTGCATGTGTGAAACTCTGACTTTCTGGGTGTATGCGGCCGTCATGGAGGCTTCTGTCTCTGAGAGTTGGATGGGAACTCGCACGCTTTCCCTCCATCTGTGTCCGTCTGTGCGGACGGGGCGGCGGTCTGCATTTTGTCTTTTCGTCTCTTGGTGCTCACATTGAGGAACTGCCGAAGTGAATTCAATCATGTAGAATCAGCTTGGCTCCAAATTCAGGAGGGCAAAAGGAGTAGAGTCAGAAATGGGATTGATAGTGAGTGGAAATAGAATTTCTAATGGGACTCGTTCTTTCAAGTTTTGTTTTTGTTTTTGTTTTTGTTTTTGTTTTTTTGCTTTAATACTATAATAACGCATTGGAATGGTGACTGGAGATATCGGAGCCAATATTAGAAAGATCTTTGTTGGGACCCTGGGTGGCTCAGAGGGTTAACGCCTCTGCCTTCAGCTCAGGTCATGATCTCAGGGTCCTGGGATCGAGGCCCGCGTCGGGCTCTCTGCTCAGCAGGGAGCCTGCTTCCTCCTCTCTCTCTGCCTGCCTCTCCGCCTACTTGTGATCTCGCTCTCTGTCAAATAAATAAATAAAATCTTTAAAAAAAAAAACAAAAAAGAAAGATCTTCGTCCAACAACACAGCCCATGGAGTTCCCCAGTGATGTTAAGACAAATTACAAAGCACACATCCTTTGTTTATAATTTGCTTTCATTCTCTTCCCTACCTTTCTCTCCACATATTCTGCTGTCTCTTTCTGAAAAAAAGTAAAAACAAAAACACAAGAAAACCCACCAAAAAACCCTATCATTTAATTGTTTAGATTTTCTAGGTGTTTAAAAGCACTCATAGAATCTTCAACCTTGCTCATACCTTTCTGTGAAATCTCGTTGAGTTTTTCTTTCGTTCAACATGGTTATGTTTATTTTCAACATATTCCTTCTGGGGTGCAGCCATTTCGTAGCAGGTCTGGCTTTTTTGACCACTGGTTATCATAACTTCAGAAGTGTGGCCTCTCTATGACTAGCATGTTTCAGATCTGCCCAAAGTGTTAAAAAATTCCAGTTATGACATTAAGAATAGACCTCTTTGTAATTACAGAACTATCATTTATGTTTTTAAATTTAGAATACTGGAAACTAAATATATATAAAGACTAAGACACTAAAAGAGTCATGTGAACATGACTTTTTTTTTGAAGGATTTTATTTTATCTTATTTTATTTTATTCGAGAGCAAAAGTGAGAGAGACCAGGAGAGGGGAGAAGGGCAGAGGAAGAAGCAGGCTCCCCGCAAAGCTGGGAGCCCGATGCGGGACTCGATCCTGGGACTCTGGGATCGTGACCTCAGCCAAAGGCGGTTGCCTAACTGACTGAGACACCCAGGCACTCATGAAAGACACTTTCGAGAAGTATGAATTTTTTTACATGAGAGACAAATGTCATAGATATATATACAATGGAGTTAAGGTTTTTTTTAAAGTAAGATGTAGTTTCATAGTCTACTCTCTTTAATATGGGAGTCTGGTACAGTTAATAGAATCATATCACATTTTAAATTCAAATCACAATGTTTGGCTTGTCTCAAATCTTTTTTTAGTCCTTAGATATGTAATGGAGTTAGTGAAGAAGTAAAATATGTAAATACAGATATTTTGTAATGCCTGAGTAATCCAAAGACCACAGCATAAAAGTGGCATCTGTTAGATATTGTAAACATCGTACCATACAACATTTCTTAGTTGTTGTGAGTTTGGATTTGGAAGAAGATCACAATATTAAAGTTGAAGCATTTCCCATTCTGTGTTTCACATTTTGTTCTTGGCCCAAGGGAAAATCACTTTGGAATGTAGTCAGTGTTGTACTTGTGGGAATGGGAAAGATGTGTGTAGGGTTATTTGCCTTCTTTTTCCCAAAGGAAACTTTAAGAGCTTAAATGTAGCCTCTAGCTAGTGGTCATCTTAGTTTTCTAGAACTAAAAGCGTGGATAAACTGTGAATCCCAGAAGTTGTCTTCATGCCCAGAGAGAAGCTGGCTCAGAGCTTTGGAATGCCTCTGGCTGGTAGAAGGAACAGAGAAGTGAGAATGAAGAGGGCAGCATGGAATGACAAATCAGCGAACAAATACTGTTTCAGAAACGATTTAACCCCAAAGGAAAAGCAAGTTTCTTCCTTCTCCACATGCCCTAGATCAGCAGAGTCCCATGCACTAGTTCTCAATTCCAGAGATAATTTCTTTTTTTCTTAAAGTGAGGTGAAATATGTCTTGGTAGAGATGAGCTTTTCCTGGCTGAAAGGGGCTGTAGTCGGTGACCTGAGAACACACAGGACGGGCGGTATTAGGAAGCGCGAGATTTAAGGGAGTATGGCCATCCTGGTGGTGATCAGCACCACAGCAGACTGGACAGAGCCCGGGATTTGTTTCAGTCCTGAAAACGTGACCGCAGCTAAGACATAAACGGGGAGATTGAGGCATAGTCTCACACTCGCAACTCAGCAGCTCTGCTGTGTACACGGGAAAGCAGGACCTTAGAAATTCTTGGGCACAATCACCCTTTCACACCCACAAGTCAATTATAATGAGTCACCCTATTTATGGTTTGAAAATCACTTTGACTCTCGGTGATTGTAGATTTACTGACATCTTTGTGTTTTGGTCTCTCAGCTTAGTCTTAATATTTTCAAAGCCTCAACCTCAGGAGTGAACCATTGGGTATGATGAAGAATCTCACAAAAGATGTTTCGGGTTCTTAGAATTACTGGCATGCATTGTGAGAGAGAGAACAATATCTTGAAATAAGTGTTTAAAGTGTAACCTTTGAAAGGTACTTTATCACCGGAATGTTTGGTAATATGCAAGCCAATTATAACATCACTGTGTATGGGTTTCAAATTAAGCTCAGGGGGCACGTGTGTGGCTCAGAGTCAAGCATCCAACTCTTATCGCGGTTCAGGTCTTGATCTTGGGGTTGTGAGTTCAAGGCCCACATAGGGCTCTGTGCTGGGTGTGAAGCCTACTTTTTAAAAAGGTAGATTAGATAGATGGATAGATACATACATACATACTGTGCTGGGCACGGAGCCTACTTTTAAAAAAGACAGAATAGATAGATGATAGATAGATAGATAGATAGATAGATAGATAGATAGATAGATAGATAGACAGACAGACAGACAGACACTGTGCTGGGCATGGAGCCTACTTTTAACAAAGATAGGATATGATAGGATAGGTAGGTAGGTAGATAGATGATAGATAATGGATAGGTAGGTAGGTAGGTAGATAGATAGATAGATGATAGATAATGGATAGATAGATGATTGATAGATAATGGATAGATAGATAGATACTGTGCTGGGTGCGGAGCCTACTTTTAAAAAAGGATAGATAGATAGATAGATAGATAGATAGATAGATAGATGATAGATAATGGATAGATAGATAGATGATAGATAATGGGTAGATAGATGATAGATAGATGATAGATAATGGATAGATAGATAGATGATAGATAATAGATAGATGATAGATGATAGATAATGGATAGATAGATAGATGATAGATAATGGATAGATAGATAGATGATAGATAATGGATAGATAGATGATAGATAATGGATAGATAGATAGATAGATAGATAAAAGTAAGGTGAGGATAAATCATGTAGGCTCCTCTTTCAGTTCCTGGATGTGTGTCTGGGCTTCTGTGTTCCCTGGAGAATCCTGACAAAAGCAGTGCATGTTTTATGCTTGTTTTTCCATTTTATTTCCTCATGTATGTGATCCCATGACTTGGAATCCTCTTTACCTATTAGTATTCTGTCAATAAGTCATTAATGCCCTCAGCTGTTTCAAAACCACTATTGTATTTTTTCCCAAATGAACTATTTCATCATTTGTCTTTGTCATTTTCGTGTGGGGCGGGTGTTGATGAGGCTGCCTAATCTATCAAATTTATGCAAGCTCCAAACAGACCACTGTAGCTTTTCTGCAACTTCATGTTTGTACTGACGCGGCTCATGTCCCTTATATGTTGCCCAGTGTATGGGATGTCTGTTGCCATGTGGAAAATTAGCACAAAACATCATGGCGTTTAAAGCAAAACTCATTGGGGCGATTGGTTGGCTCAGTGGGTTAAGTGCTTGACTCTTAATTTTGGCTCAGGTCATGATCTCAGGCTCATGAGATGGAGCCTCAAGTCTGACTTTGGCCTCCACACTCAGCAGGGAACCTACTTGAGATTCTCTGTCCCTCTCCCTCTCCTATCATACTACGTCAAATAAATAAATCTTTATAAAAATTTTAAAAAAACCCAACTCATGCATGACTGACTGGTCCTTGGCTTTGGGGCTTCTCATGTCTGTGATGGCTGTAATCTCGGGGCTGGAGTGCCAAGATTCTAAGCACAAGTGAGTGTGGGCAGGCTTCAGCTCCTCACCAGTCCTTGGGCTGCGAGAATCAGTTCTTCGCTGGACGATGGCTGCATACCGCCCCGTTTGCTTGCTATGTAGACCTCTCCAAAATGGCATCTTGCTTTCTTGAAGTCTGCAGTCCTAGACCATAGCAGAGTGTGTGCTAGCCAGGTGGAGGTCACGGCGTAGAGTAGCCTTGGAGAAGGGGCCTTCGCCCTGCTCAGGTCACTGGTCAAGCCCACGTGGAGGATGGCACAAATACCAGAGGTGAGAATCACGAGGGAGGCTGTCTGTCTTCCTCCTGGCTTACCATACTTGTATTGTACCCTCTCAAGTTGCATGCTATGGCTTGACAGTTGACATCTCTTTTTAGTGGAAGCTCCTTCCTGAAGTAGGTTGGTCATCATTAATAAATGCCCTCCACCCAAAAAGGAAGAACTCAATTCTGGAATTAGGACATCTCTCCCCCGTTTAGGGATCACCTGGCCCCATGCTCCTCATAGTGTATGCAGTTTATCCCCTGGGAGCTCATTGAGATGCAGATTCTCAGGTTTCACCCCAACATGAACATCAGCATTCTAGCCAGTCACCAGGGGGACTTGTGAACATATTGAAGCTTGAGATCAAGTCCCCTGCCTCTCACCCTGGCTGCACTTTGGACTCATCCTAGAAGTTTTAAGAGTACATGTGTCCAGATCACATCTTCCAGAGATTTGCACTTTAGTAGCCTAAGGCACAGCCTGGGCAGGTTCCTCACGTGCTTTGAAGGTCTAGTTCCATAGCTAGGGCAGACAAGTGTTAATGTATTCAGCGTACACTGTAGCAATCAGTGATGGAAAGGAAAATGTCAAACAATTTCCCATATAAGTTTTTTCATTTGTTTTTATGTAAAATGAAGTTATTTTAAAAAGGTTTTTTGTTAGGGGCGCATGGGTGGCTCAGTTGGTTGAGCAACTGCCTTCGGCTCAGGTCATGATCCTGGAGACCCGGGATCGAGTCCCACATCGGGCTCCCTGCTCGGTGGGAAGCCTGCTTCTCTCCTCTCTCACTCCCCCTGCTAGTGTTCCCTCTCTGGCTGTGTTTCTCTCTGTCAAATAAATTTTTTTAAAAATCTTTAAAAAAAAAGTTTTTTTGTTAACTAAAAGTTGAACATGCCTTATGCCAATATGCTATAATTTTAGTGCTTCATCTTGATCACAAATGAATGAAGACAAACATTTCCTGAAATTCCTGATAATACGCCTATTAATTAAAGATTTTAAAATCTGAAGGGACTCTGTGGGCCACTTTGAGAAGGCATGTTTTCAGTTTTTATTGTTGCTATTACTTAGTAAGTGCAGAGAACCATCAGGGTGCATACGGGCTCCATGCCGTAAGCATTATAAATTGATCTGTATTTGTCCAAGGGGCATTTAAATTCAAGTCTGAAAATTCAGTATGCCATCAGTTGAGATATAAATTGTGTTATTACAGATATTCATATTCAGTAAGAAAAGTATCCTCAACACCTGCTCTGCACCATTCACTGTATGTGCAGGCTCAAAATAAAGAAAAATGTGTAAGAAATATGTCCACTCATACAGAACCGACCGTTACTTTGGAGAAATAGATATGACCTTTACCATTGATCTCTGTGTGTAATTGAACACTGTGAGAAAACGTTACACAGCATCATGTATGACAGAAGCTACTCGTGGTGGACAAAAGTGTCCCAAAGCCTTAGAGTTTAACTGCGGCCATGGAGGATAAGTGGATACCTTCCTGGTAACAAGGGTGTGGCTGGAGGAGTAAGAAGGAAGAGTTTCTGCTTTTTGAGTAGAAAGGGGTCGGATAAGAAGGATTCATGACCAATGAGAATGGAGGAAGAAGAGAATGAGTAGACCAGAAATGGCATCTTGGCCACTGGAGGAAGTTTAAACACTGTAAGAGCGATGACAAGTTAAACAAAAGGCCAAAGGGCAAAACCAAGAATGCAAGGAGTAAGGCATGATCTCCATCTTGGAAAACCTCAGCTATTAGGGCAGGAAAAGCCTACAAATATAAACTCTAGAGGGATATGATGGATACTCCAGGGGACATACATGAAAGGATGTGAGCACTGATATGCGCACCCCATGTGTCTTGCAGAATTAGTTACAGTAGCCAAGATACAGAAGCAACCCAATGTCCCTGCACTGATGGATAGATAAAGAAGCCGTGGTATTTGGGGGAATGGAATATTACTCAGCCATGAGAAGGAATGAAATCTTGCCGTTCGCAATGACATGGATGGGCTACCAGGGTATTGTGCTAAGGGAAATAAGACAGAGAAAGACAAATACCATAGGCTTTCATTTATATTTGGAATCCAAAAAACAAGCCAAATGAACAAGCAAACCAAAAGCAGAAATAGACCCATAAATACAAAGAATAAACTGATGATTGCCAGACAGGACAGTGTTGGGAGGTGAGCAAATGGGTTAGGGGAGTGGCAGACACAGACTTGCACGTGTGGAATGGACACGTCTCGGGGATACAGGATCAATGTAGGGAACGCAGTCCGTAGGACAGTGATGGAGTGGTATGGTGACAGATGAGAGATAGCTGCATCTGTGAGCAAAGCATCACATCTCACATTGTCAGCTCCCTCTCCTGTACACCTGAATCTAACAGACCATGTGTGCCCGCTGTACTTCCGTTAAAAAGGGGGGAGGGAGCACATTGGCGTGGAAAGTTGTCACCCAATGTGTCAAGGGCAGTTGGACTGCAGTGAGCTGCCAGAAAAACTCACTGCCTTTTTTTTTTTTTTTTAAATAATCAATCAGAAAGTGAGACCTAGTGAAATCCCAGGAGAAATTTGAACACTGAATCTCTTATTTCAAGAGAGAACTCTTTCTTTTTCATGGATCTGTGTGTCAGCTTACAGTGTAATGTTTATGAATCTCAGCCTGATTTTTACTACTGTGACTTTAAAGTTAGTGTTTCCCCTGTTTTGTATTTTAATTTTGTTTGCCTTTTTCCACTCCTGAAATTTTCTTTTAAGTTTGAAAATAAAACAAATGGTGATATCCAAAAGGGAGCCATTTCTCTGCGGTGAGAGTCACCAAGACATGATGCGTTCACATAGAGACTTGGGAGGACATACCGCCATGTCCATAAAAAGGCATTTCTTTGCACGTTTTCCTCGTCATTTCCATATATCTTATACCGAATAATTCACTTAGAACACAGTAGTCATACCTGGCCCTCAGCACAAGCGGTCACAGTAAGTATTTGCACCATGGTTAGTGTATAAATCCACCAGTCTCCTTGTGGAAAGAGGCTGTCTGTTATTTCTTGGTCCTTATGCCAAATTCCCAGGGACACAGTAGCCTCTCTGCAAACTTCTGTCAATCAAATTAGGATTCAGCCATGGGAACACAGAAATAAAACTCAGTCCAATTCACTGGAGGCTCCTTGGAAACCCAAGAAAGAACATCAAAATCCTAGCAGAACCAAAGACTCAAAGAGTGGCCCAGAGCAATCTTGCTCAAATTGTGCAGAACATTAAGGAAATTCAGATATATTTTTCACCAATGAAACACCCTGGGAAAAATATGTATGCACCTTTTAATCTTTAACTAAAGGAATATTTCTTGATTGCTTCCTTCCTAGCTCAGTTTGGCCCAGTATAGCCAAGGAAATGACCAGGAATAAGATCAAACTTAGACTTGTACACTTTTTCAGTTAGAGAAACAATTTATATCAGTATTTATTATTAAATTAATCTACAATTTCCATATGATAAATATTACTTGAAATAGGAATTATTCATATTAAAGTGTTTATCTTAATATCTTTATAGAGAGGGACACCTGGGTGGCTCAGTTGTTGGGCGTCTGCCTTCGGCTCAGGTCATGATCCTGGAGTCCAGGATCGAGCCCTGCATCGGGTTCCTTGCTCGGTGGGAAGCCTGCTGCTCCCTTTCTCGCTTCCTCTGCTTGCGTTCCCTCTCTAGGTGTGTTTCTCTCTGTCAAACACATAAATAAAATCTTAAAACAAAATCTTTATATAGATTCTGTTTTCTTTCCAGATCATACATGCATATATTACTGTTTTACTGATTAAAACAAGATAGTCTGTCTTTTTAAATCTGTTAGGAAAAGGAAAAGAGACTGTTAAATTTATAATCCTTAGTAATATTTTCTTGGTCATAAATTCTAGAATATATACAGCTTTTATTTATGAAAGGAGAAATAGCCCAGAGTATTTGTCTAATGTTGTCCTTGTCTGTCTTGAATATATGATGAAAATGATTTATTAGAAAATAAAGAGGAGGGGCGCCTGGGAGGCTCAGTTGGTTAGGCGACTGCCTTCGACTCAGGTCATGATCCCGGAGACCCGGGATCGAGTCCCACATCGGGCTCCCTGCTCGGCGGGAAGCCTGCTTCTCCCTCTCTCACTCCCTCTGCTTGTGTTCCCTCTCTGGCTGTGTTTCTCTCTGTCAAATAAATAAAGTCTTTAAAAAAGAAAAAAAGGAAAAAGAAAGAGGATAAGGGTGCCGGGGTGGCTCAGTCAGTTAACCCTCTGCCTTTGTCTCTATGTAATCTTGGGGTCCTGGGAACGAGTCCCGCATCATGGCCTCTGCTCAGTGGAGAGTCTGCTTCTCTCTCTCCCTCTGCATTCACCCTCCCTTGCTCTCATGCTCTCTGTCAAGTAAATAAATAAACTCTATTTAAGAAAAGAATATCAGGGGGCTAGAGTATGAATAGATGGATAGTTTAGAAATTATGCAAGGAAAACCTTAAAGAACAGAAATACCACCAGCCACCGAGGCTGCAGTCCTATAGAGGTCTATTTGGAAATGCAGGTCCCAGGACATAACCCTGGATGTTTTAGAAAGTCCAAGGTAGCCATTCAACACTTTGATCCATCACCTGGTGCTTATCACAAGTGCCCTCCTTAATTCCCATCACCTGTTTCACCCGTCCCCCCTCCACCTCCCCCAGGTACCCTCACTGTGTTCTCTAGAGTTAAGAGTTTGTTTCTTGGTTTGCTTTTCTCCCTCTCTCCCCCACCCTTCCTTTGCTCATTTCTTTTGTTTCTTAAATTCCACATAAGTGAAATCATATGCTATTCCTAACAATGTGTATTTTAAGAAAAAACATACTCCTGCTCTCATGAGACTTTGGTGCACTGACAAAATTAGGAGCCACTAATATAATTCCAAATCCCCCTTTTACAAATGAGGAGAATGAAACCATTCAGAGGCCATGGCCTTGTTCGCTATTATTTATGCCATTTGTCCCAAAATACATAGGCCGGTCTCAGGAGCCTAGTGTTTTTAGTAGTTGCTGCAAAGTTGAATGAGTAGATAGCTGTTGAGTTCTGAGATATAAAGGATTTATGGCTCAGACACCTCCCTCTGCCCTTGGAACATCCTGCTTCAAGGTACACGAAACACGCATGTACACAAGAACTTATATAATTACATAAATATGAAATAACAGCAAACTGCCGTGGGACATACGGATGAGGAATGTTTAGACTGGGATGAGAACCAGATGAGTCTTAAGAGAAAAGATGCATTAATTTGAGTCTTGAAGCAGAAGGAAGGTGTCCTGAATGGGAAAATGGGAAAGGGAATATCTGAACGTAGACATAGCAAAGGATCATGAAACTTCCCCTATGAAAGTATGAACTCTAGCGTATGGCAGCAGGACCTGAGACAAGCAAAGAAAAACTGTTGGATGAGACGTGCTTCAGCAATTAGGTCATGGCGCTCAAAAGCAGAGGTTGAAAGGCCAGTGCTTACCTATAGGGTCAGGGAGGTAGGAGCAAAGTGTTGAGCTGGTGAAGTAGACCATGAGGTTGGGAATGATGGGGACCGTGGTACATGGGAGACTGCATGACCCATCCAAAGCTAATCGAAAGCTAAATTGTACTTTATAATGCCCTGATGGCCAAAGAAAGCAGCCTATTGGGCAGATGTAGGCCCCCCTCCCCCTGCCACCGATGCCACTTTCACTTTCTGAAAGCCAGGCTCAGGACTAGAGCTTGTCCCCATGCTGTATGCTCTCCCAGGAAGTGTCCTCCATGCCCCAGGCTTCAACTGCTGTCTACGTGTGGATGACCCCCATGTGTCCCCGCATCTCTCCTTGGGTACTCGGTGGCACTTGGAATTTCAACGAGACTGAATGAACCAGTACTTGACCTCAACAAAGTCCCTGGCTATCTGTCCCCCTTCCTGCTGGTCACCTTGCATCTGTCTGCTAGTCCTGCCAATTTTACCCTTTAAATACCCTCACGCCTACGTACTACACCATGTCCATAAGTGTGTTGCGGATTGCCTTCAAGTCTCTCCCGGGAGGAGCTTACTGTGGACATCACTGATCAGTCCTTTTTCAGTCCAGCAGGAGCGGTCATCTGTGCAGAGGGCGACATGCCCAGTTTCTCCCCTGTCGGCTGGAAAAGTCCGTGATCTTCCACACTGCCCCTAAACACTTCTCGGAGGTCTGACTCCAAGTTACTTCTCCAGGCTCACCGGGTACGATGTTCTGGTCTTTCTCTCAGGGCAACAACAACACAGAATTTTTTTTTTTTTCCAGTTTCTTGAGCACACCTGCTTCCTCTGGCTAAACCCCTTTGCACAGAAACACTGTTCCTTCCCCTGAAATCTTCTCCCCTCCCTTCTTCTCCTTCCCCAAGACTGGTTGTTTATGCATTCATGAGGTCAAGTTTCATAAAGGACTTCCTGAACTCGTAGATACAGCCATGAGGCTACATGCTTTTTGTCAGCACTGTTTAGTTTCCTTTATGCTACTTAACACAACCCATAACTTTTTAAAATGTTATTAATATTTTCCTTAGCCTTTGTCGTGATTATTTTAACCCATGGTTCTAGGAATTGTGTTTATTTGCAAGTATGTTATTTGAGGGAGTTCATGAATAAGCAAATTAGCATGTTGGAGAATATTAAAGATTAAGCTAAAGAGGAAGGTTTGTGTTTCATTCTGGAAGTCTCGTGTGTGTGTGTGTATGTGTGGTTCATTTTTTAACGGGGTAGATCATGGTATGATGTTAACTTTAGGAAGACATAGTAATTTTCAGTGATAGTCCTATGGAGGATATAGGGCCGAGGCTGGTGAGTGTTGAGAAAATGTGAACAATCTGATACAAGACACACCACGGCAAGGGCTGGGGCAGAGGGGGGTGGTGCAGGTTTCGGGGAGTCCAGTGAGGCTCAGCCGCCAGCACTTCATGGGTGTATGGATTCGTGGGGCGAGGAAAAAGGCAAAATACGAGTCAAAATGGCTTTCCAGTTTCTAGGCTGGATGTACAGACGAGCAGGTGGCACCATGACCCAGTTCAGGAATGCCGTTAGTGACCCCAAAATTGCTAACTCCAGTTTTGTATCAAAAGCACAGCTAGAGCGATGGACCCCGCCATATAGCTCGTGAACACCGTCAGCTGCTTCTGAATTAGATAATACTCCAAAGTGGTCAAACCAGTACCTCATGAGCTCGCCACAGATTGCATTAGTACATTGTAGAAGTATAAGCGGGATGGCTTCATATAAAGCAGACTACGTAGAGGTTTGTAGTATGGAGTTACTTTCTTCCTCAGAGGCATTTTTAATATTTGTGGAGTGATCGGCACAATCTTCAGGCACAGTTTTCAGTCTTGAAATATCTTCAGATATTCCATTTCCAAATCTGTGTGAACCAACAACATAGATGTGGTAGACTTGATCTTAGAGCTTGAATTACATCACTTCCTTTGAGGGAGTTTTGGTATCTGTGCATGATTTTCTTCTCAGGATACCCGGTAAGCTTGACACACTTTGGTGTTACACATGCGATGCTTGAGGCATTAAAAATACCAAACTCCATGGGGTCCCCAGGTGGCTTAGTCGGTTGAGCGTCTGCTTCTTGGTTTTGGCTCAGGTCATGATTTCAGGGTGGTGAGATCAAGGCCTGCATCAGGCTCTGTGCTCAGTGCAGAATCTCATTGAGATTCTCCGTCTTCCTCTGCACATCCCCTGCTCTGTCCCCCTTTCTCTTTCTGTGACTATGAATGAATAAGCTAAAACAAAAGAATACAGAACTAGAGAATTTTATTAATACAGTGAACTACTAAATAATAGAAAAGGTCGCCAGGACAGGCCGGCAGCATAAACACTGAGATGTCACACTGGATTGCCATTCATTCGTCCAGAGTCTACACGCGTGCCGCCCCATGTGACAGCCCCAGCCGCCTGGACCACGTTTGCATTATTCAACATGAAATAAAATTTAAAAAGTAGTTCTTCAGTGGTACTAGCCACCTTTCAAAATGCGATTGCATCTTAGAAAGTGCAGTCATAAAGTATTTCCCATCGCTGTAGAGACTTCTGCCGGACAGCCCCTGTTAGGGTTCTTCCCTGTCCGGCCCCCGTAGCTAGAGTTAGTACGTTTGGAACCAATATTACTAAAAGAAGCGATTAATTTCTTCCTGTCAAGTCAATTTCCTCAACTGAGGAGTTCTTTTAAGGACACTTTGCTTTCCCCTTGATTTAATCATGCGAACTGGAGTGCATTGTCTTGTTCTGCATTGTGGATGCATACCAGTGGGATCGTGATCTGTTTCCCAGCACTGCAAGCTGTGTTGGCTTCCTCTAAGACGCAGGGCAGCTGACAATGAGAGTGTCCACACTGGCCTCGGCCTGGCTTTTCCACTGTCAGTGTGTTTGAAACGTTCTTTCCAAGGTGCATTGCGCTGCATTTTAAATAACCAGTGTTCGTGTGTCCCTGGGATTTCAGAGGTGGGGCAGAAGGAAGGGAAAGGATGGATGAGCACATCTGACTGGTTCCAAGGGCGCTGTGTGTGTGTTACTTTTCTTACTGGTTTTAACTCGTTTATTCACTTAGGTTTACAGGGCTTGCGTCACCGTCAAACAGCCAGTGGTAACTTACAGAAGCATCTACATTGACCTGGGAAGATAGATGTGATGAGAGTAAAGGAAAGGGAGCTCAGGATAGCAAGCGCACGCACGGGCTGAGTGCTCGCGGTGACGGAAGCCGCGCCGTGGGGCTCTGTTCCGAGGGGCAGGAACCGGGGCCCCTGAGACACGCAGGTGGCGTGTGTGTCCTTTAAGCACTTCTCCACGACTGCGATGGTCCAGAGCCTGGCTCAGAGGATAACTGGGCAGCACACTTATCTCGTGAGCTCCTGCTGAGAAACCGCTTTGGAGTGTTGTGCCCTGACAACGAAAGGTCAGTCTGGGTGACTTCCCTGACGGACACAGAGGGCCACGTAGGCATGGGTCTTAAGAAAGTCAATGAGCCCGACGACAAAAACATACAATTTTACAATCAGCAGTCCAGCAGAAAGCCCGCTGAAGAAACGTCTTCAGACAGTATTCATATGGAAGGAACTGTCCCTTGTAATGGGAAGATTTTATACTTTATTTCCCAATTACCTGCATTTCTGTGATAGAGTCCTTTCTCCTTTTGCGCAGTGGCATTCCTGTGCCTACCCGTGTAAATGATTGCTTCCTGTAGTGAAGAACTCGTGTGCCTGGTAGTGTATTCACGCAGGGTGCAGCTCAGGGCGAGGCAGGAGAGCACAGTTAGCCGCCCGGGGGGGGGGGGGGGGGGGTTGCCCTCCCCTTCACCTTGTTACCTCGCGGTCCCAGTGACCTTGTCCCAGCAGAGGACAGGAGATGCCCTTGTGGGGCTGTTGCCTGATCTGCTCCTTTAACTTTTATCTCTCAATCTCTCCAAGTCATTTACATACCAGTCTGGTCTCCTCTTTCAAACAAAGCAGTCGCTTTGATAATTTGGGTCAAATTCTGTTTTTCTTCTTAACTAGGTAATTACCCTCCTCTCTGCTGTAAGTAAGCAACCAAGTGTAGACACTCAACTCTAGAACTAATAGGTTGCAGACAACCTACTTGAAGGCCTCCCCGTTCTCTCTAGAGACCATCACATTAGTGTAAGGGAAAGAGTGCCCGGAGGTAAATTAAAAACAGGAACTCATTTTCTGTGTTGCAACATCTAAGATGACAGCAGGGGCCCATGAAGTTACATTTACATTAAAATACGACTTTTTCTTCCTCCCAAGATTACATGTAACTCACTAGCTTAAGTTGTAAAACCACATGATTTAAAGCTTCAAGCATATAACTCCCTAAACATGTAAATTGAAAGTAGGGATTTCTTCTTAAGAAAGGGGACCGTTGCATGCAATATGTAGAGATCAGCAAATTGGCCGGTAAGTGTAATAAAAAGTCCTACATCATCTTAACATCCAGGAATGTTGCTTTAAAGGGCATCCAAGATAAAACAACTGATGCAGAAAGAAGTACTCCACATGTTGGAATTACAAAATGTCATTTCAGGGATCAAGAGTGAGCTGTAAGTGAGTATGATTTTTCCAGCTATAGTGATGCTTTCTGAGGAACAGCGATATTTAAAAAGGAAAGTGTGCTTTACTCCACTAGCACTGTTTTTCTTGCACTTTGTTAGAAGTAGCTCTTCCTGTTGAAGGCAAATTGTGCAGGTTGGGACTAATTTCTTTGTCAGTGTTGGGCACGCATACCCTCCTTTGCCAGTCATTTGAGAACCTGAAGTCGTAATTCAAATATGTTTTTAAGATACTGGGTGAAACCAGGCACTTTGTAAGTGCAATTACAAATTCCTAAAATTAGACAAAAGTAAAACCAGAAGCTAATGTTTTTCTAACCTGTAAGGAAAGGTTTGCCAGCTAATCGTAATTCTGTATGTATAAATAACACTTTCTTCTGTGGTACAATTGTCAGTAAATTCCGGTCAGAAGGCTTTTGTATGTATTTTAATCTATGACACTTTCTCTGAGATCTCTCAGTATGGATTTCATCACAATCACATTAATCATAGGAGCTGAAATAATTTTCACCTCCATGTTTATGTCTAACTTTTGGCCATGGTATTGCCTGGAAAACGAGCTGCTTGAGCCAGAGAGTCTCTAAAGTCCTTTGCCTTTTAAAATCTCTACAATTCTAAATAATAGAATTCCGCGCTTAAAATGGTTGCCATTAGAACTTAATACAATTGATGGGAATTTCTGCATTTATTATGTGCAAGACAGCGCACTCAAGTAGACCTTGGAGAACTCCAGCGGGGCAGAGAGAAGCACCCCCAGAGCATCCAGGACAAAGGTGCAGTCTGAGACTTATCTCCGTCAGTGTCCCCACGGGCCTTGATGTGCAGGCACAGGAAAGGGAAAAGGTGCATTGCTTTTTGGAAGAGGTACAGATCGGTTGGGGACAGGTGTTGAGAGGCTTTGAATGTTGACCTCGGGAGTCTCTCGATCGCTGACCATCCCCATGACTTTGCAAGAACCATATCACGGTTAGCCCGATGGGATACAATGCAGAGCCCTCCACTTGAGGAGGAGGATGTAGTAGGACTGTTCAGATTGAATTGGGGCACACGATGATGGGGACGGCTCTGATGGAGATATGGAGGCAGGCAGGTCAGAGTCAGAGGGGAAGTCTGCCCAGGCTTGTTGGCCTCCTCCCAGTGACCCTACTGTCGTTCTCTGGCATTCTCAAGTCTGCCCAGCTTGTTACCTCCTCCCAGTGCCCTACTCTCATTCTCTGGGATGGCTTTTTTCCCCTTCTACTTCTTTGATTCTTTCATCTCTATTTTCTTTTCAAGATGTACTTCCGTATAGACTTCTATAAATCATGCTTTCACCAGAGTGGTGTTCTCAACTACATTTTTACTCTTAAGACTGACAAATATTCCATATTTTCCCAGTAATGGAAACTTTCTCCCCAAACCCCACAGTTCCCAGTAGACATAGACACCACTGAAGGGATAACTCCCAGATTTCTTGTTCTGTCGTGAAACCCTCCAACATACTCATCATTGTAAGCTAGAAATGGTTAGGCTTCTCTGGTTTTACCAAGAGTGCCTTGAATTAAAGATTCTCAAAATCAGTTTATTATTTATTTAAAATCTGCACCTTCTGTCTTCCCCCTTACATTTAATAAGTTGATGATTAATCACATTTTAAGTCCTAAGATTCTATCGGCTTATTTTTTCTCCAGGACACCTCTGCAGGGCACTAGCTGTCAGTTCTTAAATCTTGGTTATTGTAATGCTCTCCAACTTATGTCTTTCAACTATTCCCACAGCAAAGCATACTCTAGACAAGTACTGGGGTGAGCAGCATGAAGAAATCTGTCACATAAATCCCCTTGTTCAGCTCTCTCAGTGGTTCCATATTAGATTTAAGATAAAATCCTACTTCTTTAACATAGTTGGAAAAGAACTTTAATTTTGTTTTTAAATGAATTTTTACAAAGATTGTATCTATTTATTTGACAGAGAGAGAGAGTGAGAGAAGGAACACAAGCAGGGGGAGTGGGAGAGGGAGAAGCAGGCTTCCTGCTGTGGAGGGAGCGCGATGCAGGGCTGGGTCCCAGGCCCTGGGATCATGACCTGAGCCAAAAGGAGACATTTAACAACTGAGCCCCCTAGGTGCCCCGGAAAAGAACTTTTACAATCCTGTCCCAGACAACCTATAAATTTACACCTGTCCCCCTCTGCCCTCCATAGCTGGTATACTGGCCTTTTTTTTTTTTTTTTTTAAGCTTTATCTACTCATTTTAGAGCGGGAGAGCATGCACATGCACAGGGAGGGGTGAGAGGGAGGGAGAACCCTTAATAGACTCCATGCTGAGCACAGAGCCGATGTAGGGGCTCAATCTCTTGACCCTGAAATCAGAACCCTGAGATCATGACCTGAGCCAAAACCAAGAGTCAGACACCTAACTGACCGTGCCACCCAGGGGCCCTTGTGGTGATTCCTAAGGACCTACAGTCTCCCTCTCTACCTGTCTATGCTCATCCTAAAATCTCTTCTTACATCTTACCTCCCTGGGTAGCTTTCTTAGGTATACAGACATCCATACTTGAACCACTCATGCTCTAACACATGGCTTCTCCGAGCATTTACACTGGTGTTATGATTGTGTATTTACTTGCATTTACCTCTTCTTTTCTCTTACCCCCTAAAGTTCTTCTCTACATAGAATGCACAGTAATCCAAAGCACCTTCTTGGCTCTCCGTTAATACTTGTGGATGAATAAACACATAAATAAGGAGTAGTCCGGAGAGCAGGGACCAAATCCCGGAGAAATGCTGTCAGGGAGGATGAGGAAAAGGTGGGAGCATTGATGCAGTGTCCCAGCTGGCTCCTTAGACCTTAAAGGAGAGCATCAGAAGACGCAGGCTTGCATTTTTTCTGGGCTAGAGGGTGTTTAGTGGGGCTCATAATCAAGGCACGCTCCAGGAAGAGGAGTATGTGTGAACACATGAATATGAATTCTCTCCTCAGTGGAATGCATTGTAGTCATTTGGGACACAGCCCCGTGGGAATGTCCAGGAGGCAGTTGGGAAAGAGAAATCTGGAAGGAAAATCTAAGGCTTAGGAGAAGAAGCCAGTGGCCTGGAGATATAGTTGTAGCCATGGAGGTGAGTGAAACCGCCAAGAGTTGAGAGAGAAAGATGGTGACTGATCATCAATCCTGAATCAGTGTCAGCATTAAGGGCGCGTGGGCTTGGAAGAGAGAGGATCCAGCTGGAAAGATTCAGAAAGTGCAGTCGTAGAGAAAGAAGGCAGGAGCATTGGAGAAATAGAGAAGTCAAGGAGAAGTGTAGACTACGGTTTCAAATGCTGCAAAACTGATCAGGTTTCACATTTTTACATTAAATAAAAAAAAAAGAAAGGTCATCTTGTGAATCAAACTCCACAGTTTCAGCTTTACAGTAGAGGAGGACTCTTGCAGAAAGCTGAGTGTTGAAAAGAGGAAAGCAGAGGTGCTGCTGATGTTAGAATGTTATTTCGCAGTATTATGGTTTTCCTGAATGAGAAAAAGAATGGGTACAAAAATTTGGCAAAAGAAAAGGAAATGATGTGGAGTTCTTTCAATGCAGCGAAGTTGAGCATATCTTCAAATCTGGGGGAAGTTAGCGATGGGAAAGTGTAGACTGAGGATGAAGGAGGGAAGTCCGAGTGTAAAGGAGCAAAAGTCCAAAGAAGCTTTGAAGGACCATGAGCTGAGGGAAGGAGAGAGGTGTTGTGTTGATATGCAGAAGGGTTGTAAACTTCGCTGGGATATGAAGGAGTTGAAACAACAGAGGGAACTTTGGTGGTGCAGAGGGAAAGAGCGGGTGCTATCATTACATGATAGTAAAACACAGAATTCAAAGCATGAAAAATCTGTCTCTCATGGGTTCTTTCTGTGCAAGAAAGAACCGTCTCAGGCTTAAAAATAGAATTAATTTTGTACACAAACCCGAACATCAATGAATTAGCACTGCATGTTGATTCATTTATTCAGTGATATAAAAATTATTCGTTATTATGCCATGCAGTAAGATTTAAAACAACAAATCTAAAACAGCAAACTCAATTAAAGCTGTAGTCTGGAAACACAGATATATCCTGGCAAAAACTTTCTTCAGGGACATTATTAATTTATTCCACTTGATACGGTAAGAGCAAGCAACGGGGGGGGGGACATTGGCACAGTTTCTATAATAAGGTGTTCAAACAGTACTGCGTTTTTGGAAAAAGGGCTGGATAAAATGATTTTACTTGGATGTTAAAAATGCATCAGATTCTTAGGCATTCAGTCAACTAGTAGCAATGTATTTGGATTCATTATTGCTAATCTGCAGGAATAATCATGAGTTAGGACAGTAATGAGATTCAGCCTCGCACTAGGAAGGGGATTAGTGATGTCTGACTCCATGTAACCTAAAGACAAGCAATTAATAACACACAGCCTAGGACACTGTCAGGTAGAAGAGTCCTCCCCTCCCCTCCCCTCATACTTATGAGCATTTACTATGTGTCTTTTAATCCTATCCTGTTAATTATGCAATTAAATGTTATGTCCCAGTCTTAGATATTAGAAGACCAAGTCTCAAAGAAGATAACTTATTTACCCAAGTTTCTAGTCAAGAAAAGAAGAATCTAAGATTAAAAATCAGGACCGTCTGGGGCGCCTGGGTGGCACAGTTGGTTGAGCATGTGACTCTTCATTTCAGCTCCAGTTATGATCTCAGGGTGATGAGATTAAGCCCCACATCAGGCTCCCCACTCAACGTGGAGTCTGTTGGAATTGTCACCGTCTCTCTGACCCTCCCCTGCACTCAAGCTCTGTTTCTCTCTCTCTGTCTCTGTCTCTCTGTCTCTCTCTCTCTCTCAAGTAAATACATCTTTTGAAAAATCAGGACTATCTTATTTCATAGTCAGTCTTTCCACTATACTCTGTTTATTAAATTTTAGCTGTCTTGAAAGATATTAAGCATATGAGTTTAGAACAGGACAGGTACAATAAAAGTGAAGATGATCATTAACTCCAGGCTTTATTAAGGTGAACTTGTAAGTCCCAAAGAATAACCAGTAAAAGAATATGCATAAAATGAAAGGAAAGAGCAGAAGGCAAGAAAAACAGAAGTGGGGTAAACAAAGAGCCGCCAACACAGTGTTAGTATGGTATGAGGCCCAAGCTACTATGCTTTAGGTCAGTAATCAGAATAACACCTGCATCTAAACGAAGGAATGAAAAGCACTGGAAATAGTAATTATGCAAGTAAATGTGTGATATTTTTATTTTCTAAATATCTTTATAATATAGTTGATTGCTTTACCTAAGTTAATAAGAATATATTGTGTATATTACCTGCAAAAGTAAAACTCACAACAGCATGAATTCCACGACGGGAAATGGTAGTGAACTATTTTAAGGTCATTTTTCCCTGTGCTTCTCTTGTGCCACATCATGTCTTCTAAACCCATTCTTGTTCTTGCCTTCCCTCTGCCCGTCATTACCTCTTAGTCAGACCCTAGAGATCAAATTAATGTCCCTTCTTAATAGGATGCTCCCAAGACTCCCTCACCAAGGTGTGTCTCTCCGATGCAAGCTTCAAAGTACCGTGCAGCTGCCCCTGCTGGGGATTCATCAGACTTGTAACTTCATATTTGTTACGGTGGTTTTATTAAAATATTGACCGCAGTGTATTGTAGGGACCATGGATGCATGACCTGTCCGGTTTTAGGCTAAGACCCGCCATGTTATAAATTGTGTGTGTGTGCTCACTTGCATATGTGTGTGTCATACAGGAATGAACACTTTCTGTCATATATATTTTAATTTCTTTACTAGACATTACTCTTTTGAGTTCAGTATTCCTATCTCATTCATCTCTCCGTTGCCAGTAATAGAGTCTTTCAACACAGTGTCTTTAAAGTAGCATCAGTAAAGGGACGTGTGATCGTAAGGAAGCTGTTATGTGCCGCGGACTGTCCTGAGGATAGGTTTTCGATGATTGCTGAGATGAAACCCTGGATTAATGACTCTCTTTGATTGATTTATTTTTTTTTTAAGATTTTGTTTATTTGACAGAGAGAAACACAGCCAGAGAGGGAACACAAGCAGGGGGAGTGAGAGAGGGAGAAGCAGGCTTCCCGCTGAGCAGGGAGCCCGATGTGGGACTCGATCCCGGGTCTCCAGGATCATGACCTGAGTTGAAGGCAGTCGCCTAACCAACTGAGCCACCCAGGCATCCCGACTCTCTTTGATTTAAAGTTAAGTTCTGAGGTTGAGAATAACGTCACATGACTCTGTAGAGATGATTCAATAATTCACGAAGGCAGTTGCAATGGGGAGCGAGTATGGTTGGCGGCCTTCAATCAAGTTAGCAGTTGGAGAGTTTCAGGGTATTTTATGCATGCCCACAGAAACCTCAGTGCTCCAAATCACCCATCCCAACACCTGGAGGAAGAGTAGTCTTTCAAGAGGAAATGTTGCCCAACAGGGATGATTCTGCTAAGAAATGAGGCCTGTTGAGGACCGGACAATGTCCTTTAGATTTAGCGAGGGAGGAGAGACCAGTGAGCTCAGGACGATGGGCACCGGCCTGAGATGCGGTGAGCGGTCACGCTGCAGCAGGTGATGGGGGTGGGGCTACGTACCTGTGCCAGGCTCTGGAGTGACCTCGGGTTCCACACGGGCGTGTGTGTTAGCGTGAGGTCACACTGTGCGGTTCTGCAGCTGGTGTAATCGTGCAACAACCACCAAGAGTTGCACGTCGCTGTGCATACCGTGGCGGGGAGACGGAAGTTCTGGCTGCTGCATCCCCTTGTGCTCCTGCCAGGAAGAAGAGCCGTTGTCGGAAATGCGTTGGAGGGAAGATCTGGAGGCTGAAACTGGAAAATCCATCATCTCCATAAAATGATTTTGGGATATTTGCACAAATGTGAAGAAATATCTTTGAAAGGCCATGTACTTAAATCGTGGTTCGAAATGTTTGCACAACATGCATAGGTGAATTTGTGAGAATAGAACCAAAAGCTGATGAACCTTGGAAATCTGATGAAATCTCTCTATAAATGAAAGATAGTGGAGCGCCTGGGTCACTCAGTCGGTTAAGCCTCTACCTTCAGCTCAGGTCATGATCTCAGGGTCCTGGGATCGAGCCCCACGTTGGGCTCCCTGCTCAGCGGGAAGCCTGCTTTTCCCTCTCCCTCTGTCCTTGCTCATGATCTATCTCTCTAATGCTCTCTCTCAAAAATAAATAAAATCTCTAAAGGGAAAAAAAAAAAAAAGATGATCTCAGAACACCACTGTCATGAAGAAATTGATTGGATGAGTAGTTAACCCAGCCAGAAAGAACTTGTCAGCACAATCTGTATAATAGATCAGACAGCTCATATCAAAGCCTAAAACTGAATGATGGAACATTTTAGGGTTCGCCACTTAAACAACTACAGATGAAAATATTAAGAAAAGAAAATCATAAGAAGACTCTATTTTTGCCATTTTCCACTGTTTTACTTCATGAAAAATTCCATAGACCTTATTTTTGCCTATAAATATATACCAGATTCAATTCAAATGATTTTCAACATTTGTAAAGCTGCCTATTTCCAATATTTGTTCCACACTCAATATATTGTCAAAGTATCATTTTCATTAGAGAGCTAGTACTTAAATTTTTAAAAAGCCAGACACTGTTATGAAGATAATGAGCGTGATAGCAAATAAGAACCATATTTGATTTTCTTACACAGTTTTAATTTTCACTTTCTAACTTATCTATGAGTGTTCTTGAAGAACAGATTCGGTAAACTTCTATTTCCTGGACAATATACTTTAAGCCCTACCATGGATGAAATAGTGCTGATAACAAAGATAATCAAGACGTTTAAGATGATAAAATAAGGGTGTATTTGGAGGTGTTAAAGAAAACATCGTGTAGACGTAGTTGCATCTGATATTTGGGTTATATAATGACTTCGCAGTCAGTTCCGTTTTTAGAAGATTAAAAGTTGAAAGCATTTCAAAGTGATCCATAGTAGTTCTCCCTATGAGAGAGCTGTCCTGTCTGTTTGGATCGTTCAAACTCCTAGCTTCAATCAGGAGATGTCCTTTATAAATCACTCCAGTGCAGTACAAATTCAAATCACTCCATAAATTGCCTAAAGGAAAAGAAAAAAAATGACTTCTTCTTTTGACTTTTTTTTTTAGAGGAGTTTCACTCTTTTTTTTTTTTTAAGATTTTATTTATTTGACACAGAGAAACACAGCCAGAGAGGGAACACAAGCAGGGGGAGTGAGAGAGGGAGAAGCAGGCTTCCCGCCGAGCAGGGAGCCCAATGTGGGGCTCCATCCCAGGTCTCCGGGATCATACCTGAGCCGAAGGCAGTCACTCAACCAACTGAGCCACCCTGGCGCCCAAGACAGGAAAGTAAAGTTTAAAATGATTCAAATTTAACATAGGTGCTAATGTGTATAAAGTGTATCATACGACTTGTAAGAGATACTGTCTTACATATGACATTATACTAGAATATACATTCCTAATATCATGTGCAATGTAATATAGATATAATATTACAATATGATTATATATTTTTCATTTCAGACCAAAAATGGAATGGTGCAAAAATAATGGGAAAAATATACCTGTTCTTAATAAAGGGCAATGGAATTTTGAAAAAGCGTATTTCAGACTAGGCCTGCAGAAGTGCTGATGATTGAGATCAACAGGGAGCTCACACTTTCAGATTTCTGGCTGCCCAGGAAGGAAAGCCATAAAGGTGGGAGTTCACAGAGAGATTTCTTACAGACCACACGACCTTTAGATATTGAATACAGAACAGATGGGCGTAAGATGTTTAGAGAAATAAGAATGACAGTTCACATAAATATGAATGGAACTAGAGATTATGAGGCAAGAAAATAAACATTTGAACACTAAAAAAGGTACTCTAAATTGAACTATGATTCCTGAGACTTAGAAAAGCTCAGTTGACAGGTTCTGTAGCAGACTCAACACAACCTAAGAGAAAATCAGTGCACTGGAAACTGTAATGCATTAGTCAGGGCTCTCCAGAGAAATAGAACTAATGGGAGATCGATAATGGATAGAAAGGATGTGCTATGAGGGACTAGCTCAGGTGGTTGTAGAGGCTGTTGTCTGATGCAAGCCAGAGGCCCCACAGAGATGATGGGTGCTTCCACACCCAGAGGCCTAGGAGCCAGGAGAGGAAAAGTCTGTGGTTGAACCGAGAGCAGATCTGGGTCTCCCCCTGTTCATGGTCCTGACGCTCTCAATGGATGGATGGTGCCCACCCACGCTGGAGGAAGTGGGGCTTCTTTAGGATGCACATGCTCCTCTCTTTTGGAAACACCTTCCCAGACACACCCAGAATTAATGCTCTGCCAGCTGTCTGGAGGTCCTTTAGCCAGTCAGAAGGGCACATAAAATAGAAAGGGACATCAGAGAATCGATTCCATTTACTATAGCACCAAAAACTATAAGATACTTAGGAATAAACCTAACCAAAGAAGTCAAGGATCTGTACTCGAGGAACTACAGAACACTCATGAAAGAAATTGAAGAAGACACAAAAAGATGGAAAAGCATTCCATGCTCATGGATCGAAGAATAAACATTGTCAAAATGTCTATACTGCCCAGAGCAATCTATACTTTCAATGCCATTCCGGTCAAAATTCTACCAACATTCTTCAAAACGTTGGAACAAACAATCCTAAATTTATATGGAATCAAAAAAGACCCCGAATCGCTAAGGAATTGCTGAAGAAGAAAAGCAAAGCTGGGGGCATCTCATTACCTGACTTCAGGCTTTATTACAAAGCCGTGATTACCAAGACAGCATGGTACTGGCACAAAAACAGAGAAATAGACCAATGGAACAGAGTGGAGAGGCCACATATGGACCCACAAATCTATGGTCAAATCATCTTTGACAAAGCAGGAAAAAATATCCAGTGGAAAAAAGACAGTCTCTTCAGTAAATGGTGCTGGGAAAATTGGACAGCTACGTATAGAAGAATGAAACTAGACCATTCTGTTACACCACACACAAAGGCAAACTCGAAATGGATGAAAGACCTCAAGGTGAGGCAGGAATCCATCAAAATCCTGGAAGAGAACATAGGCAGTAACCTCTTTGACATCGGCCACAGCA
>PITA01017735.1:17725-42553 GCA_004023965.1 Spilogale gracilis | reverse complement strand
AAAAAAAGGTGGCACATGGGGCACCTGGGTGGCTGAGTCGTTGGGCGTCTGCCTTCGGCTCAGGTCATGATCCCGGAGAGTCGGGGGATCAGCCCCCCATCGGTGCTTTTCCCTCTCTCTCTCCTGCTGCTTGTGTTCCCTCTCTAGCTGTGTTTCTCTCTGTCAAATAAATAAATGGGATCTTTAAAAATAAAAAAGGTGGCACCTGGGTGGCTGAGTCGGTGAAGTCTTGATTTCAGCTGAGGTCTTGATCTTGGGTCCTGGGATCAGGCCCACATGGGGCTCCCAGCTCAGCAGAGTCGCTTGTGCCTCTCCCTCCGCTTCTCCCCAGCTCGTGCTCTCTCTCTCTGTCAAATGTATAAATACAATCTTTAAAAAATTTTTAAAATAAAATTTTAAAGGGATTAATTGTTTTATTAAATTCAATTTCATGACCATATGGTATATTTTAGTTTCAGAGGTAGAATTCAGTGACTCATCAGCCGCATACAACACCCAGGGCTCATTACCACCCGGCCCTTCCTCATGCCCACCACCCCGTTACTCCAATCCCCCCCAGCCACCCTCAGTGTGTTCCCCAGAGTTAAGAGTCAAAATAAACTTCATTTTCAGAACAGCTTTAGGTTTATAGTTCTTAGGTTTACATGCTCCCATGCACTCACACTTGCTCAGGTCTGTAGGAACTTCTTACATTAGCGTGATACCTTTAGTGGTGTGCAGTCAACCACTATTGACGAATTAGAAGTCTGTGCTTTTTTCATATTTCCTTGGTTTTAACAACTATCCTCTTTCTGTCCCAGGATCCCAGCTTGTACTGAGTCATCATGTCTCCTGGGGCTCCTCTGGGTGGTGACAGTTTCTCAGACTTTCTCTTTATTTTGATGACCTTGACAGTTCTGAAGGTCAGGACATTTTGTAGAACGGGCCTCTACTGGGATTTGCCTGTGGGCTTCTGAAGGTCAGACTGGGATCGTGGGTTTTGGGAGGACAACTGCGGAGGTGCCATACTCTTCTCCTCGCATCATGGCAGGGGTGCCTGTGTCACCGGGACCCCTCAGTTCGATGCTGACCTTAACCACGTGATGGAGTCAGCACCCGTCTCCCCCTTTTCATACTCTACTGCTCTGTGAAAGGAAGGCCCTTTTGGGGCCCGGGTGGCGTTCTACCTGCTCAAGGCTAAAATATCTGCACAAATATTTAGAATTCCTCTGTCTGGGAATTTGACTTTTCCCTCCATTCGTTTATTCCGTTGCTTCTACCAGTATGGACCCATCAATGTTTACTTATGTTTATCATGGAGGTAAAATATATGTACATAAAATTCGCCATCTTAACTGTACGGTTTTGTGGCATCGAGAACATTCCTGTTGTGCAGCTGTCTCCATCATGCATTTTCAGAGCTTTCATTCCTTCCCATCTGGAACTGTGTCCCCCGCTGGGCACTAACTCCCCTTCCTCCCTCCTAGGCTAGGTGCCCACCACCCTCCTTTCTTCCTCCCCCTCCCTCCTCCTCCTTCTTCTTTTTAAGATTTTATTTTTATTTATTTGACGGAGAGATAGAGAGAGAAAGACAGAGAACACAAGTAGGCGGAGTGGCAGGGAGAGGGAGAAGCAGACCCCCACTGAGCAGGGAGCAGGACCCCGGGGTCATGACCTGAGCCAAACACAGACCCTTAATGGACTGAGCCACTCAGGCGCCTCTAGGAGTGCATACATCTTTTCAAATTAGTGTTTTCTTTTCTTTGGATAAATATCCAGTGGTGGAAATGCTGGATCATATGGCATTTCTATTTTTAATTTCTAGGAACCCCCACACTGTTTTCCACAGTGGCTGCACAAGTCTGTATTTGCATCACCAGGTGCAGACAGGGTTCCCCTTTCTCCAAATCCTTGCCAACACTTGTTTTTTTGTGTGTTTTTGATTCTAGCCATTCTGACAGGTGTGAGGTGCTATCTCATTGTGGTTTTGATCTGCATTTCCCTGATGATGAGTGATGCCAAGCATCTCTCCATGGACCTGTTGGCCATCTGTATGTCTCTCTCTCTCTCTCTCTCTCTCTCTCTCTCTCTCTCTCTCTCAAAGCTTTATTTGTTTATCTGGAACAGGGGGAGAGAAAGAGAAAATCCTAACAAGACTCCCTGCTAAGCATGGAACCCAACTCGGGGCTCCATCCCGTGACCCTGAGATCGGGACCTGAGCTGAAACTGGGAGGGAGACGCTTAACCGACTGCGCCTCCCAGGCGCCCTTGTCTGTTTTCTTCATACTTACCCTCGGAGGCTGGCTTATGTCGCTGAGTATCGTGGCCTCCAGTTTCCCCATGCTGTAGCAGGCACCGGGATTTCCTCCTTTTAAGGCTGACGAGTAACCCTTCCATCGTACGTTGTATTAGGGTTCTCCAGGGAAACACAACATACATGCATGTATGTGTGTAAAATAAACAGAGAAGAGGAGATTGACGATAGGAATCGATCCGTGCAGTTACGGAGGCCAAGACGTCCCACAGTCCGCCCTCGGCGGGAGACCCAGAAAGCTGCGGTGTGATTCAGTCTGAGTCTGAAGGCCAGAGGGGCAGGAGCGCTGATTTCGGATGGCAGGAGAAGACGGGCGTTCCACTCAGGCAGAGGCTGACCTCATTCTTCCTCGCCCTTATTTTGTTTTATCTGGGCCTCAGTAGAGTGGACAATGCCCGCCTGCCATGGCGAGGAGGATCTTCCTGACTCCGTTTCCGGAATCGAGGCTTATGTCTTGCAGAAACACTCACAGACGCATCCAGAAGGAGCGTCTGGGTCAAGCTGACGCATGCCAGTCTCAAGCGCGGGCGCGTACACGACGCTGTGTCCCCCATCTGTCCATCGCTGTACATTTGGGTTGTTTCCACCTTGTGCGTGGATGATGCCGCTAGGAACTCGGTGCGCGGTGTGCGCTCAGGTCTCCCTCTCCAGCTCCTTTAGGTGCCGCCTGGAAGTGGAGCTGCTGCGCCGTCCGGGCACCCCGCGCCTGCTTCCCGGAGGAGGCCCCGGGCTGTTCTCCGCGGTGGGTGTGTGTCCACACTGCCGCCAGCTGCGCGCAGGAATTTCTCCATCCTCCCTAACATTTTTCTGTTTTGTTGATCATAGCCATCCTAACGGGTATGAAATGATAGATCGCTGTGGTTTTGACTTGCATTTTCCTAGTGATTAGTGATGTTGAACATCTTTTCATCTGTTTCTTTGCCATGCGTGTATCTCTTTTTGGTAAAATGTCTATTGAAGTCCTTTGCTCACTTATGATCCGGGTTGTTTATTTTTGTTGTTGGGCTGTAGGAATTCTTTACATATTCTGGATCTGAATCCCTTATCGGGGGCCCCGGGGGCTCAGTCGGTGAACCGTCTGCCTTCGGCTCAGGTCATGATCCCGGGGTACTGGGATCGAGCCCCACATCAGGCTCCCTGCTCACTGGGGAGCCTGCTTCTCCCTCTCTCAAATAAATAAATAATAATCTCCTATCAGATGCGTGATTTGTGAATATTTTCTTCCAGCCTGTGGGTGCCTTTTCACTCTGTTGATGCTGTGCTGTGATGCCCGGTGACTATTTATTCTAGACTTGGGTTATAGTCAGATCCTGCTTGATCTGTCTCCTTGCTCCCATGTCCCGGCATTAGCCCGCGGAAGTGCCCTCGGGTGGCTGGCTTTACTCTGATGACATTACTTGCTGCTTTTCTTAGGCTTCTGTCCTCTTTCCTGTATTCTCTTGGGTTCATTACATTTTCTTTATTCTTTTTTCCCTCCACAGATACAGAAGTTATACAACCCATTTCTAGTATTTTAGTGGTTACCTTAGAGTTTCACCTGCGTTTTAATCTGTCACCAGCTCTGGCCATTCCCGAGCACGGCGGGGACCCCACACTTGCATCCCTGGCCATGTGCCGTGGTTGCTAGCCCAGAGCTGGGGCTTGTTTTCACCCCCTTGTCCAGGCTGAGCGCCCCACAGCAGACCCCGAAACCAAGACTCAAGATTAGGACATGGAGTTTTTCTTGGGCTTGTAGGAGGCAAGATGTTCAGGGTGGGAAGGGAGCTTTCCTGGAGCTGGGCAGGCGACACTGCGGGCAGCGAGCGGGGCTCGGCACACTGGGACCCTGACTGCCGGGCTGCAGCGCCCTTGCTGGCGGGCGAGGAGGCCGGCACAGTGTGGCTCGCAGACGGTGGCCTGCCCTGTGCTGGTCTAGGGCATCTCAGGGAGAAGCTGCAGGAAGAGGGGCAGCTGTGAGAACCGCTGCTCCGGTAGAGTCTCACGCCTGCCTAGGTTATGCTCCAGCCCCTCCCGGGGGCTGCCCGTGCTCCCCCAGCTCCTGGCAGCTCCGTCCATTGGTCTCTTCATCCTTCGCTGTCCTTGAGCTGTCGGACCAGCCGTCCCCTGCTGGGTTACACTGCAACTTACCCCTGGTTGTCAGGCCTAGCGGGCACAGGGGAGGTCCTGACGGGGACAGTGTTGTCCGGGGAGGGCGTAAGGGGCAGTCTCAGGATTCTACTCCGACTGAGGTGGGGGTGCGGCTCTTCCCAGGGAGCGCTGAGCAAGTCCTGCAGGGCAGAAGCTTCCGAGGAGTCTGGGCCTCCGAGCCGAGCGGGACAGCCACCGAGGGCAAGGTCCCGGCTTTCCCTAGCAGGGTCCTCACAACGGTTAGGTGTGGGCGGGCCGCCATCTGGTCTCTCGTGCCGTCCTGCCCAATCCAGGACGGTGACGGCTGCAGCAGGGGGACCCCCAGGGAGGAGGGTGTGCCTGGCCCCGGCGGTGCCCACGGCAGCCGGCCGGCGAGACATCCATCCCTAATCCCCCTTCTAGATACACACGTGATCCCACGGGAGCTGACCCTGAGATGGAATGTGGGTACAAGCTGTGTGCAAGGGGTCAGCCCCAGAGACAGGGAGGGAGGCAGGATAGGGCAGAGGGCGAGCCGGCCGTGCCGCCCGAAGCCTCGGGCCAGCCACGGGGACTCCTGCTGTGTGACATGACCCCCAGAGGCTCTACCTGGGGCCACAGTGGGTGCCCTGGAATTGGCGGGACCTTGCGCTGTTGTTGCACTGGGCACTGCAATGAGATGGGGTGTCTATGGGTTTCCACTCTCTCCCAGGGAGGGGTCCCTGGGGAAGCGCTTGCTGTGGGGAGGGGCTGGGGTCACGTTGTCGCCCACGCAGACTTTCACTACACCCTGGCCTGGGTTTCCAGCCGGGGAGTTCAGCTGCTCTCTCCCGGAGGCCCAAACCTCCTTCCAGACCTGCCCACGGGAAATTCCACGTGCCCTGCAGTTGGGAGGGTGATCCTGGAGGCTCAGATGCAGATGCCCAGGTTCTTGGAGCATACTGCCTTTAGAGGCCTTGTGTATCAGTCAGAATCTCCAGGAAAACAGGCCAGTAGGAGTGGGAGGGAGAGTGAGGGAGAGAGGTTGATTTGTTTTAACGAATTGGCTCCCTTTGTGGCGATTGCTGGGGAGTTCAGAGGGCTGAGACCCAGGGAGGGGCTGATGCTGCAGCTTGAACCCAGAGGCCCTCGGAAGGCGAATTCACTTCTCCTCTGGGGAGCTCACTCTTTTTCTCTTAAGGTCTTCAACTGATTGGATGAGGCCCACCCACATTGTGAGGGTCATTTGCTATGTTCAAAGTCTACTGATTTAAATGTTAATCACATCTAAAACCTTCATGCACGACTACATTCATTGCAGTGATAAAATAACAAAGAAGTGAAAGCAACCTAAATTTCCATGGACAAGCAAATGGATAACAAAATGGGGTCTATCCACGGAGGGATACATTCTTTTTTTCCTTTTTTAAATATTTTATTTATTTATTTGACAGAGAAAGAGATCACAGGTAGGCAAAGAGAGAGGGGGAAGCAGGCTCCCCCTGAGCAGAGAGCCTGATGAGGGCCTCGATTCCAGGAACCCGAGATCATGACCTGAGCTTAAGGCAGAGGCTTAACCAATTGAGCCCCCCAGGCGCCCGAGGGATATATTATTCTTTCTTAAAAAGGAGGAAATTCTGGGGCACCTTGGGGGCTCTGTCGGTTAGACATCCAGGTCTTGATTTCAGCCCTGGGTTGTGAGATCGAGTGCATAGGGGTCAGCACTGGGCAGGACGTGCTGACACCCGTAGGCACGGAGGGACCTGGGGCCATCCCGTTGATAAAAGCCAGCACTTACGAAGCCTGTGTAAGCCCGCTTCTAGGCAGGAGTCGTCCATGGGGAAAGAAAGTCGATGGTGGGTCCCAGGGGCTGGGGCGTCGATGTTTAATGGGGAATTTCAGTCTGGGAAGATGGAAAGTTCTGGAGACGGACAGTGGGGATGGTTGTGAGTGTGCTCCATGCTCCTGAGTGAGGTTACGATGGTCAATGTTATATGTGGGTGTTTTTTTTTAACCACAAGTTAAAAAAGAAACTGTGGTATGTAATAGATGTTTAGTCAATGTCAGTTCCCCCTGAGTAGTATTTCATGTTGATTTCACCACCGTCATCAATAAATTATGAGAACAAGCGGTTGTAAGGACATCTAGACTAGGGTCTGAGCTGCAGTCTGGGCTCTGCAGTCTAGCTAGACACCCGAGGCTCGCCCGCCTGCCTGCTTTCTCCTCTGGCCGCCGCCCCGTCTTGCCGACGTCGCCTGTTGGCTTCCTGCCTCACGTGGAGTGCTTTGGGCTTCTAGATGGGGCTAGTTTATTGAAATGCTTCTGACTCCTGTTCTAGTTTGAGGTTTTCAAGGGAAGGGAGTGGGAGAGTCTTTTCTCATTGTCACAAAGCCTGAAACCAGGACCAGAGAGCAGCCAGGGCAAAGGTAGGGGACCACCCCGCAGACCTGGAGCCAGCATCCCCTTCCACCCTGTCCCCTGGGCCTTCTGACCTTGTGCGCGCTGCAGCCATCCTGCTGGTCAGCACAAATCCTGTGGCCTCAGCAGCTGGCCCGGGCCTCGGTGGGGAGCATCCCGACAGGCCCAGAGCCCGGCTCCGATCACCAGGCAGTCGGGGATGGGGCAGGCATGTGTCTATGCGACTCTGGGAGGCCGCACCCAGGCGTGAGGGTGTCAGGTGGGGGCACCCTTCTGGGACTGTCCCTGAGGGGAGCTGGAGGCAGGGATGGGAGGGGTCCCCTCAGCCTGCGAGCCTCCGAGACCTGTGGCCGGGCCAGCGGATCTTGTGTTCCGTGCCGGGGTGGGAGGAAGGAGGCCCTGGGGGGAGGCGAGGGTGGCCGTGTGTGTCCAAGGGCTGGGCGCACATACCGAGGCGTGTGCGCACTGTTCGGGCAGCCTGTCACCAAACGGCCTGGCCATGAGTCTCCCTCGGGAGCCAGCTTTGCTGTTCTGGGTGGAAGGGAGGTCAGGTTTCGCCGAGAAACCCCAGAATAGCCCCGGGCTGCTCAGAGGAAACCTGGTCTGGTCCTGTCCGCCTCACACTCTCTTGCGCCCACCCCGTGCCAAGCTGTCCCCTCCCTGGGCGGCAGACTCCAGCCCCTGCTGCACGGGCAGCCAGGGGACACATCCGTCCTCTCAGCCTGTCTTTAGAGACGGCCTGCAAAGCACCGGCCCACAGGGATGAGGGGGTGTCACGGGGCCGAGGTGGGCACTCAGAAGGGACACTCACACGTGAGGGAGGGTCCCGCAGCAGAACGGTGGACGGGCAGCCACTGTGGGGAAGGAGCGTCAGGGAGGCTGCCGGGGTGGAGAGGAGACTGCAAAGGAGACATGTACCCATGATCCGGGCCTCCCGGGGCACCCGTCAGCCCCTTTCCCGCCCTTGGCCCTCAGCCCACGGTGTCTAGCTGGGCTTTGGTTCCAGAGGGCTGAGGCGGGGGCAGGGGCCTTAGCTGGCACCTGGGATCCGAGGGAGAGCTTCAGGGTGAGGGGACGCTCAGGCCAAGGAGGGCCCGAAAGGGGCTCTGCGGGGAAGGGCCACGCCTGTTCCAAAATAGGGCTGCAGGATCTCCTGGCCATACAAGGATCTTCGAATCTGGACTCTGGGGACCCCAGGCAGCTGGGCCTGGCTAAAATGCAGCTGACACCTTGCCCCTCGTCTCCAGTGCCACCGCACAGCGTCTCCCGGCCGGCCACAGACATGGTAAGGCTGCTCCGGCAGAGCCCCTGGAGGGCGGGCTCGGTGGGGGAGCTGGGAGCTGGGTTGGGGGCGCGGAGAGAGGACAGGACGGGGCCTCCAAGCGCAGGCAAGGGCTGGGGCCACACGTGAGGGTGTGAGTGCCTCTCTGGGAATCGAGAGGGAAGAGGGGGCGCTGAGGCACCATCGCTCTGGGGGCCGGGTCGGGGGGGGCCCTTTCTGAAAGCTGCCATGGCGGTGGCAGGCGGGGCAGGCCAGGGGCTAGACTAGCCCCGGAAACGCCGGAACAGGCTGGGGTCCGTCCCTCTGACCTGGGTCATGCTCCCCACGGCGCCCGTCACCTGGTCTCACCTGCTGTCCACCTCAGCTCCACCTGATGCCCCCTCACATGGCTGGCCGGAGACTCGGGCTTCACACCTGGCCTCTGCCTCGTGGGTCCTGCCCCTGAAGCCGCCGGGCAGAGGCCCGCTCTCCCCTCGAGACCCCTCCCCGGTGCCTGCTTATCTGGAAGCTGCTCGGGGCTGGGAGCCTCCTTCTTTAACCCCAGGCCCTGAAGGGCTGCCAAGTGGAGGGACAGGGCGGGGGGTGCCGTGTGTGCCGGGGCCTCCACCTCCCTCGGCCGCGGTGCAGCTGGGCCGGGTCCCCGCAGACGGAGCGCCTGACCGCCGAGCAGATCAAGGAGTACAAGGGGGTCTTCGAGATGTTCGACGAGGAGGGCAACGGGGAGGTGAAGACGGGAGAGCTGGAGCGGCTCATGAGCCTGCTGGGCATCAACCCCACCAAGAGCGAGCTGGCCTCCATGGCCAAGGACGTGGACAGAGACAGTGAGGCCGGGCAGGGGCAGCCCTGGGTGGGGGGCCGCCTGTGAGTGTGAGCGGGGAGGGCCGCACCAGCTCAGCCTCACGCAGCCTGGCCTGCTGCTTGCTCTCGGCAGACAAAGGATTCTTCAACTGCGACAGCTTCCTGGCCCTGATGGGGATTTACTGGGAGAAGGCCCAGAACCAGGAGGGCGAGCTGCGGGCAGCATTCCGTGTCTTTGACAAGGAGGGCAAGGGCTACATCGACTGGGACACGCTCAAGTAGGCCTGGAGCTGGGTGGGGGCAGGCGAGGGCCCAAACCCCACGGGCTGCCGCTCAGCGTGGGCACCCCGCAGGTACGTGCTCATGAATGCAGGTGAGCCCCTCAATGAGGTAGAGGCCGAGCAGATGATGAAGGAGGCTGACAAGGACGGGGATGGGACCATTGACTACGAGGGTGAGTGAGGGACGGGCCTGGGAGCCGGGTGGCCGGGCCCGGCTGGTGGCTGATCTTGCTTTTGTTCCCAGAGTTTGTGGCCATGATGACCGGAGAGTCCTTCAAGCTGGTCCAGTAGGAGCAGGTGCTGTGGCCTTGGGAGGCCTGCCCGGAGAAGGCCACTGCCTGCTGCTGCCCCCAGCGCCACCCACCCCACCCTGCCTCACCTCTGGCTAATAAACACTGCAGCTGGACGAATGCGTGTTTCACTGTCCCTAGTAGCCCGGAAAGGAGGGGCTGGCAAAGATCTGGGAGTGGAGAAAGGAGAGGGTTTTCCTAGGATGGCCAGGGCACAGGGCCCGTCACTGCTGCTGTGACACCTGACACCACGCTCTGCTCAGCTCTGGGCTTGGGACATCAACCTGAGAGCCAGACTGGGGGCAGGTCGAAGACTACCACTTGCCCTTCTGCCTGCATGGGTGTGAGTGTGTGTGTTTGTGTGTGTGTGTGTGTGTCTGAGCGTCTGCTTACAGGCCCCTCCCAGAGCCTTTTCCTACAGGTGGAGATCACTTAGGTACAAACTTTATTCTCCCTCCAAAAAGCTGGGGATGTCACGGCCAGCCCTGAGCCCTGCGGCGCGGGCCTGTAGGGTCAGGGCTGAATGCAGCAGCCCGCGTGTGCGAGCCCAAGTGTGTGGGTGCATGGCGTGGCCAGCACAGGGCCGGCAGGCCGGGCTGCCTGGCATTACACAGCCCCGAGGCCAGGGCTGCAGCAATGTGCTGGGTGGGCTGGCCTTCCCTGGGGAAGGATGGTAGGTATATGCTGGGGGGGTCCCAGGGCACAAGTGCCCTTGTACCGGTCCCCTCTGAGCACAGAGTGGCTGGCAGAATTGGGAGGTTCAAGAGAGTTTTCCTCTGCCTTTGAGGGGCACCAGGACTATAGCCAGGGCTGCTGGGTACTGGAGCCTGGGGAGCCCTGCCGGTGTCTCTAGGCCTCAGGCCACAGGGAGAGGACTGAGTTACTGAGACGGGGGGGGCTCCCCCTGTCTGGGTTTGGCCATCTTGACAGCCTCTTCGTAGGAGGGTGGCGGCTCAGGGGCATACAGGCTGTAGGCAGGAGGGGTCATGGAGTCGAGGTCCAGCTCCCCAAAGGGAAGGGGCAGCCGCGTGCCCAGCGGGTACTGCACAGAGCTGTAAGCTGCAGGGGACCAGAGTGGGTTTGCAGGGATGAGTCTGCTCTCCCCCACCCCCCGTGCCCCCCTGCAGGCGGGCAAGCCACCAGGTGAGGTCTGCAGGCACTCACAAGTCACTGTGCTGTGCGCGGGGCTGTCACTGTCCACAGGGCCGACCGCCAGGTCGCAAGGCTGAGGGGTTGGTGGCAGGTGTGGCTGGCTGTGAACCCGTTTCTGGAGGCAGCAGAACCGGACACAGCTGGCTGTGACCCCACACAGCAGCAGCAGCAAGACGGCCAGTAAGATGAGCCTGTGCAGGAGGGAGCAAGGCCCTACCACTGGACTGACCCCTGGCCACTGGGCACCCCTCCCCAGAGGCAGTCATGGCCCGACCGCCCACGACAGGACCATGGGCAGGATAAAAGGGAGAATGTCTCTCCAGGCCAGAGCGGGGCCTGAGGAGCTGGCCAGTCTCTGGCATCCTGCTGCCCGGCCCATCCTGGCTCTCTCCAGGGCTGGCCACAAGTGCCTTGGGCTCACTCCCAGGACACACTGTCCCAGGCCATCTGCACAATCCTGTGCCCTGACCAATGACCATGCTCACAGGGGCCTCCTGCAGGGGTGAGGAAGGAGGGGGTGGGACCTGGGTAAGCAGGCTCTGAAGGGAAGTCCTGCCAAAGGCCTGGGTGCCCGGAGCAGTCCCGGACTGGGGCAGGGCCCACAGGAGAGGCCGCCATGGTGCTGAGGGCAGGAGGCAGGGGTCAGCCTGGGAAGCTGCTGAGCGCCCCAGCGCCTTCGCACAAGCGCAGGGAAGCGGACAGTGCGGGCGACTCATCCGTGGAGCTAGGAGGGTTGGGGGTCTAGTGGGCCTGGACTGGGGACAAGGCCGCGGCCTCCACTTACCCCACGTGCCACAGGCTGCTCCAGCGAGCCTGGGGCGGGCACCTGCGGGGACGGCGACACCTGGAGCAGGCGGGGCACCAGCTGGGCCGGCCGCCCCGCCCGAGCCTCCCCCACAGGGCGGGGCCAGGCCCCGGCTCCCACCCCCCTGACTTACAGGTCGGAGGGGTCGCAGCTGCCGTCCGAGAAGCCCAGCGCCACCTGTGGGGACAGGGGTGAGCCCGGGCTGGGGCGCGCCGAGCGCAGACCCGCCCCGCGGTGCCCGACCCGAGCGCCGGCGGCCCACCTGCGGCAGCGACAGGAGGGGCGGCAGCAGCACGAGCGCCCGGGAGGCGGGCGCCGGCAACACCATGCTCCGCGCGGACCGGGAGCCGGGGCCAGCCGGCCGCGCCACTTTATGGAGGCCCCGCCCCGCACAAGCCCCGCCCCCGAGCCGCGTGGCCCCGCCCCGCTCCCCGCCCACCGGAGGCCGGTCCCGAGGCCCGAAGCCCCACCCCCAGTGGGGCACCCCCCCCTCGGAAGCCACGCCCCACGCGAGCCCCGCCCCACGGCCCCGCCCGCCACGCGGGTCCCCATCACCCGCGAGCTTGGGGTCTCGGGGCGAAGGGACGGGGGTCTTGCCCTCGGCCCGCGCGCAGAGCCCCGGTGCCGGCCGGGCCAGGTCTGCCCTGCAGGAGGCTCGGTGCGGCCGGGCTTGGGCTGTTGGGGCCGCGGCGGCAGAGTGCGCGGCCTCGGAGGGTGGCGGCCAGGCCGGACGTGGCCGCGCTCGCACGCACCGCGGCGCTCAGGGTGGAGGGCTGCAGCGGTCGGGGTCTGGGGCGTTCCCAGCAAGTTGTTCACCGCCATTTAGTTTGCTCCCCCGCCGCGGGTGCCGACTGCCTGGAGCTGGCCCGCAGGCCCGCCCGGCGTCTGAGCGTGGCCCCTGCGGCGTCGGGGAAGCTAAGCACGTTGCCAGGGCACTTCGCCTTGAAAGACATGCCCAACCTAGGGCGTGAGGCCCCTGTGGTCTCCAGGCCTAGCGGTCACAGAGTACCTGATGTCCATTCTCCCGGAAAGACCGGGGCCATTTCTTCCCTCTCACTGCTCTTCTCGCCGGCTCGTGGTTCGGTGGCTTTCCTTTGGCCTCCACTCCACCATCTGGTGGTCAGGCTGAGGGAGGTGGTGGCACGGCAAGGCGCAGTGTGGTGGGCCTTGTCTGGTTACCGGGAGGAGCCACTACCTTTGACCTCTCTTTTTCTTTAATTTCTTTCCTTTTTTTTTTTTTTTTTTAAAGATTTATCTATTTTAGAGAGAGAGAGAGTGTGCTAGTGTGCGTCCTAGTGAGCATGAGCATGGGGTGGGCCAGAGGGAGAGGCACAGAAGCTGACTTCCTGTGAGCTTGGACCCTGAGATCATGAGCTGAGCCAAAAGCAGACGCAGTGGCTTAACCAACTGAGCCACCCAGGCACCCTGACCTCTTCCTTCCCTTCCCTCCATCCCTCCCTTTCTCCACCCCTCCCTCCCTTCCTTCCTTCCTCTCTCTCTCTCTAAGATTGTATTTATTTGATGGGGCGCCTGGGTGGCTCAGTCGGTTAAGCGATTGCCTTCGGCTCAGGTCATGATCCCGGAGACCCGGGATCGAGCCCCACATCGGGCTCCCTGCTCGGCGGGAAGCCTGCTTCTCCCTCTCTCACTCCCCCTGCTTGTGTTCCCCCTCTGGCTGTGTTTCTCTCTGTCAAATTAATAAAATCTTTAAAAAAAAAAAAAGATTGTATTTATTTGAGAGAGAGAGCAGGAGTGAGAGAGCGCATGCAGGGTAAACAGGGGCAAAGGGAGAGGGAGAAGCAGACTCTCAGATGACCAGGGACCCTGGGATCATGACCTGAGCCGAAGACAGACGCCTAACCATCTGAGTCCTGATCTGTCTTTCTTAATTGCATTCAGGACATGCTGTCCATGAGTCTCCCCTACTGGAGGGGCCTCCTGGGCTTGGCTCTCCTGCCTGGATCGGCCTGGCACCTGCTCTTAGATCTCACTTGATCTTGGCCCGGACTTTGCCCTGAAGTTGTTCTGCACCTCCCAGCTGTGCCATGGCACCCCAGGGGCCCCCTGCCCTCTGTGTCCCAGCCAGGCCGGCTGAGCTTGGCTCCCGTCATCCTCCCTCCTCCTCCCTCTTGCCTTTACTGGTGGGAGGACGATGGACAGAGGTCCGGCCAGGGCACAGGAGCTCAGGGCCTCGGCCAGTGAGTAGCAGGGCCTGTTAGCAGGAGAGCGAGGCCAGGGTTAAGAAGAGGGACCTGGCCCTCTTGCCCACCAGCCAGAAGAGGAGGCAGGGACCATGCCCTGGGGCCTGGGTCTAGCCTGGGCTGCTGGAGCCTGCCTTCTCCTCTCATCTGGTGAGGAAATGGCTCGGGCTATGGCTGGTCAGCCCCAGGAGGGCACAGACAGAGGTCCTGTGAAACTCCGCTTTAGGGTCACCGTCACTGGCCTCAGGTTAGGGAGGTGGCAGGCTTCCAGGCAGGAAGGGCACCAGGGAACTGGGGTTAGGACAGGCGGCTCCAGGCTGGCGTCCCGAAGCCTGTGCCCAGCAGAGTCCGAAGACGCAGCACGCCCTCCATTCTTGCTGGGGGAAGTTGCACGTGCCCTCCTGCTGCTGCCTGGGCCGGGGGCTTGTGGCTTGGACATGCTGTGCACGGAGGGACTGGTTAGCTCTGTGGGGGCAGTGTCCAACCAGCACTCGCCAGAAGGCCGGGGCTGCGGCAAGAGCACATCCGGAGGGCCTAGGAGTGTCGTATGGCCTATGGGGGTTTCTACCGCGAGGGACCCGTTGGAGCCAGAAGGCTGAGCCTGGGCTCTGTTCAGAAACATGGAAAACTGGGGCGCCTGGGTGGCTGGGTGGTTAAGCCTCTGCCTTCGGCTCAGGTCATGATCCCGGAGACCTGGGATTAAGCCCCACACCGGGCTCCCTGCTCGGCGGGAAGCCTGCTTCTCCCTCTCTCACTCCCCCTGCTTGTGTTCCCTCTCTGGCTGTGTTTCTCTCTGTCAAATAAATAAAATCTTTAAAAAAAAAAAAAAAAAGGAAACATGGAAAACAAAACTCATGTTCTGGGCCTCAGTCGGGACCCCAGCTGGACACTGAGGGAGGCCTGAGCGTGAGTCCCCCACATTTGCTCCCTCCTTCCTGGGGTCATCAGGAGGGATCCGGACACTTGGGAGGGGCACAGAATCCTGAAGGGTCCCCTGGCTTTGGAGCCCCCGGTATCCTTCTCTGTCTTTGCAGGGCCTCACAGGGTCTAGGCCTGCCTGACCTTCAGCCTGTACCCCCGGCACCCTGCTTACTAGTGGTTACCCCAGTGAGCCAGGCACCCACCCTCCAGAGGGGCAGAGTTCATTGTTTATGGACTGATGTGTGTATGGGGGTGTGGGGGGGTAGGAGGCAGGGCACTGTTTCCCCAGGGCTCTATCCCCATCTCCGATCCGGTGTGCATCCCACACTTCAGGTCTATAGGAAGAAGCCCAGAAGGTTTATTGACAGACCTGTGGGGGCAGCTCTTCCCCCACCAGCGCTTCTAAAGGCTGGGCAGGTGGGTACTGGTGAGGGCCGGGGGTTCTGAGGGGCTCAGAGTAAGTTGTGGGTAGGACTAGCCTTCTTGCTGCTTCTGGGGGGGGGCAGGAGGGGGTGTTCTCGAGCCTCTGGGCTCGTGAGGTCCGGGGCAGCAGGAAGTGGCCATGCCTGTGGGGTGGGGTGCCCCGGCCATGGGCCCACACAGAGGGCTTCACATTTGGACATGTCCAGCTGGGGGTGCCCAGTTCCCAGGCCTGTGGGCGGTTCGGCCAGTTTTGAAGGGGAGGGCTTCAGGGTGAATGAGCAAGGGGGTTGGAGGGGGCTCTGTGGAGAGTCTCCTGTGGCCTCAGGGCCCTGTCACCACCTGGGCCACAAAGAGGACCCTGTAAGTCTCCTTCACGTCGCCCTTGAGCTGCAGCAGGGCTGACACCATGAGTGGGTGATCCGGCTGGAACAGGAGGGGGAGGAAGGAAGGAGACCCTTGGTCAGCTGGCCCCCCAGACACGCGTGTTGTCTGACTGCCCACTGCCTACCTTACCTGCCCAGGGCCTACCGGCAGCCCCTCCCTCATTGGGCAGCGGTGTCACCCCGCCAAGAGAGTCTGTGGCACCTACATCAAAATCAGAGGGCGGCATCCAGGCGATGCTGATGGTCTTGGTCTGGCCACGCTCCATGGAGCCCCTGGAGGGCTCGATGGTGAAGCCCTGGTGCTGCAGAGCCGCAACGCCGTCCAGGCTGAACTCGACCGTCTGCGGGACACCGGAGCTGTGGGGGGCTGGCCGGCCCAGCACAGCCTCCAGGAAGCCGTGGGCCTGGGGCCGAGCGTCGCCCCCTCCACCTGTCCTCTGGGCCCTGACCTGCCAGCTGCCCACCCCACATCTACCAAAGGGCAGGGCTGGGAGGGGCCCCGGGCTGCCCAGGCAGGGGGAGCTGCGGAGGGGCTGGGTGGGCCTGGGCAGTGCTGTGGTCACCTTCTTTGGGGACGGCTGGCTGGTCCGGATGCAGCCCACCTGCAGCTCTCGGGTGGCCGGGGGGGCTGGTGTGTCTGTGTCTAACTGGACATAATCCAGGGTCACCAGGATGGGCTTCAGCTCCTCTGCTTCTGCAGAGAGAGGATCTGGGTGAGGGGCTCTTGGGGTGGGGTGGGGCTGCCGCCCAGAGAGGGAGCTGCCTAGGGTCAGCTGGTTCCCAGGAACTGCCACTTTAGCATGACCCCACCCTTTGGGGGGTGAGCCAGGGATGACCTCCCCTACCCTCCGGCTTCCTAGGACTAAGGGTGCAGGGGGGCCACAGGAGGGGTCCTCTTCCTGCGCTAAGCCCCCTCTGCCCCAGCAGGGCTCACCCTCTGCTCTGCGCTCAGGGTCGCAGGTGGGGATCACGGTCAGGGACTCTACAGGCACGTCCAGGGGGTCCCCGCCCTCCACAAACATCATGTGCTCACGGGCCGCGCCCTTCAGAAGGATCTGGTGGGAGAGTTTCTGGGGACAAGGAACACATCAGCATTGTCCTGCGGCCCGTGACTGGGGCTCCAGAAGGGTGCGGGCCTGTGGGACCTGGGACAGCGGCCCCTCCACCTGATGACAGCCCAGGAGGGCAAGCTGGGAAGGCGGAAGGGCCCGGACACGCAGGGAGAAGGGCTGAGGCTGCGCTGGTGGAGGCACACCTTTTCGAAGAGTATGACCTGCAGCCTGTCGGAGAAGTACAAGCTCTCGTGGTCCGGGCTGAAGGTCACGGTGAAGTCCTGCACCTTGCCCGGCGCCATGACGCCCTTGGTCGGGATCACACTGAACACGCTCTGGCCGTTGTGGTTCTGAGTGCCTGCGGGGCGGGCGGCCGGTGTGGCAGGTCCCTGACTCGGCCGGAGCCCCGGCCCCCACCGGCCCGCTGACCGCTCCCACCTCCCTGGGCTATGCCCTGCGCCCCGCTGCCGGCCGGCTCACCCACGACCTCAGTCCTCTGGGCCCGCGAGGTGAGGAACTGCGGCAGCTGCTGGTCTTCGCTCCTGGAGCCCGAGAGGCTGTCCAGCTGCAGGGAGAACTTGATGGGCAGCGTGGAGCAGTTCTGTAGCTGCGAGGGGGGCGGCCCTCAGTGGACGGCCCGGCCCCTGCCCGGCCTCCCCCGGGATCGCGCCTCACTGCACGTCCAGTCCCTCTCCTGCCCAGTTGTGTTCGCCTCACACCGCTGCCCTTTACCGGGTGTTGGCTTGTTCATCCAGCCTCCCGGTACCCCCCTGTCCAGGCGGGCCCACCCTGCTGGACACCGCCTCCGGGGGGACAGCCCCGCCCTGCCCTCCGCCCTCCAGGGCTCGCTCTGCTGTCAGGCTCAGGCTAGCCTCCAGCCAAGCCAGCATCCCTGTCCACTCTCTCCTCCGCCCTCACCCCTTCTCCTGGGAGCACCCCTCCTCAGGGGGACATTCAGGGGATCCCTCTCCTGGGCTCGGTGCCAGGTCCCGGCCTAAGCCCCGTGGGAGCAGGTGTCTTGTTGGTCCTTGATCCCAAGGCTGCTGAATCCCTCAGGCGCTGGAGAAGCCTGGGGAGCTAGGCCTGCCCTCTGGCAGGGGCTGGAGGCCACAGAGCTGGGTGGCCTCACCACAGAGGTCCATACCTGCCCTCCCCCCACAGTGGTGCCTGAGCTGAGCTCCCCTCATCCTAGATGGGACGGCCCCTGCGAAGGCCCTGGGCAGGAAGACAGGGAGCCCCGAGGCAGAGCAGCTGAGAGGTGGGGGGGCGCTGGACAGGGCCCTGGAGGGAGGTGGCTGGAGCAGGGGGGCGCCGCAGGTCTGATCCCTCCCCGGGTGGAGCCCCCTCCCAGGCAGCCACCGGGCCCCTGTGACACGCTGCACCTTGAAGCTTGAGGACACAGACTCCCCGGCAATCACATAGCCCATGTCGAGAACGCCCCCTTCGACAGAGCACGTGATCATGGAGGCCACGCCGGTGCCCACGAGCGTCAGGGAGAGTGTGCCTCTCTTGCTGATGATGTCCAGTGTCTCTTGGGCCTGTGGAGGGCACGTCCATTAGCACGGAGCAGACCTCCGTCAGGTGCGTGTGCCCGAGCTCTGCGGGGAGCAGCTCCCCCGCCTCCTCCGGCTCGCCCGCCAGAGGTGAGGGCCGAGGGGGACTGGCCGCCCGCAGGGCCCGGGCTGCAGCATGGCGTACAGTGGGCCTGGGACTCACCAGGATGCTCTCGTGGGGCGAGAACGACAGAGTCAGGACATGGGTCTCGCCCGCAAGCAGCTTGGTGATGGGGTTCAGCAGGACGAAGGGGCCGTTGGGGTTCAGCACAGAGAATTCCACCTGAGGGCCCAGGGTCAAGGACAGGCGGCCAGGGACAGGGCTGTAGCACCCCCGCCCCCGCCCGCTCCTGTCCCGTCCGGGCAGCTGCCTGGGCTGGGTGTGGGCAAGGATACAGCCAGATCCTCTGGGGAGATGTTCTGGATGGAGACCTTCTTTATCCCGTGGTGTCCTGAAATGGGATGGTGGGGTCAGGGTATAGCCCTGGGCTCAGGAGTGCCGTGGGGGAACCCAGGCGGTGACGGGGGGGGGTGGGTCTCTGGGGTGGGGGTGGCATAGGGGGCTGGGCCCGGTCACGGCTCACCTACAGCGATGTCGCCGAAGTTAGTGATGGTCTTGTCTTTGTTGGAGGTCAGCACGAGAGAAGGGGCCACCGCAGGACACCATAGCTCCAGGTGCAGGGTGTTGTGAGGGCTGGGGGAGGGGTAGGCCGCTGGCACTGCGCCCCGCCCCTGTGCCCGCCTCCCCACCCTTGTCCTGCCCACACTGGCCACCGCGTCCCGCCGGCTCCCAGATCTGGGGTAGCACAGGAGGGACGGTGACTTCTGGAAGACACCCCCCTGCCCCCCCACAGGAGCACCGCACCTGAAGCTTAGGGGCTCCTTCCTCTTCCCGTCTTTGGTGTCACCACTGGCGACGACACAGGGAACCACAAACTTGTCAAATCTCCCCTGGAAAGATCTAGCCAGGGTGGCCTGGGCGGTCTGGTACTCGTCGGGGCTGGAAGGAGGCGGCAGCGTGCACTCCCACTGTGCGCCCGCCCGGCGCACACACTGCACCTAGGGGCCCGGTCAGGCTCTCCTGGGACAGGGCAGGGGAGCGCAGGCCACACCTGCTGCCGAGGGCCTTGACCAGAGGGGGAAAGGGCCCCAGGCTGTGGCCGTCCTATTCCTTCCTGGTTCCGGTGGGGTCCTCCCCATACCCCAGGGTCCTGGTCTGGCACCTAACAAGAGGGCTGCGTTCCCAGGGCCTCAGGCAAGGGTCTAGGACAGGCAAGAGACTCAAGCCCCTCAGAGCTCTCCTGGCTTCATGTGCACCTGGGGAGGCTGGGCCACTCAGCTGGGAATGTGAGAGTCAGGGGCTGCAGGCCCCTCCCAGCCCCTGGTGTAAGGCTGTGCACAGGGTCACCAGGCCCATGGGAATGGGGCGGGCAGATGCCCAGGAAGCCAGAGCCGTAAGGGGCCTCAAGGCAGCGCCCAGATTCTGCTGTGCCTGAAGCTAGCTCCGCCCTGGACTTCCAGTCACATGGCTCAAAAGGCTCTGCTCCTGGCAACCTATGGGGTAAGGTCTCCATGGGGGTCAGGACAGGGTGTTGTCCCATGGGTGCAGAGGGAGATGGAGGGACAGACTTCAGGCCCACCTGAACTTGAGGTCCTGCTCATACAGCTCTGCAGTCGGGGGGGTCGACGCCCTGAGCAGCTGGTCTCGGCTCTGCAGACAGAGCATGGGCAAGGACTGTCTCTGCGGGCCCTTCCTCTGGGTGACTGTGTCCTTGCCAAGCTGGGGCGCAGAGAGGCCAGCTCTGCTCAGCCCAGCGGGCATGTGGCTGCCCCCCACTGCTCCCCGTGGGTGCAGGCCTGGGCAGACTGCCCTGTGCAGGGGCCCCAGGGCCGCAGGCCTGCAGGGGGCGGGGACCCAAGCACCGAGCGGCTTCCTCAGGAAGACCGGCGGCGCAGGTGCAGAGACCCCCCTCTGCCGGCGCGCCGCCCCGTGCTTGCCTTCACCACTGGGGAAACAGGCAACAGAGGGGAGGGTGCGCCTGGGACTGGGTTCCTCCTTCCTGATGCCTGTCCCCCCACGCCTCATTGCGGGGGGTAAGTGCTTCCCCCTGTGTGTGCCCAGGGCAGCAGTGGGGGGCTGTCGTTCTAGGCTGTGAGCACAGCTCTGTGTGGGTCCGTGGGGCTCCCTCTCCCCTGAAGCCCACAGGCTGCTGCCTCTCTACAGCCGCAGGGGCAGGGGGGTGGGGGTGTTGCTATGGGCTTGACTCTTGCTGGGCTTTATCCCTGGGCTGACACTTTTCCTTTCCTCCTTCCTTTCTCCCTCCCTTCCTTCCTCTTTCTCTCTTTCTTTTTCTTAAAGAAATCTTTATCGTATTTACTTTACTTATTTATTAAGATTTTATTTGTTTGAGATAGCACCCTAGAGAGAGCAGGAGGGGGCGCTCGGAAGCAGAGGGAGACGCAGGCCCCCCGCCCAGCTGGGAGCCTGACAAGGGGCTCGATCCCAGGACCCTGGGTTCACAGCCTGAGCCGAAGGCAGCTGAACTGACTGAGCCCCCAGGCGCCTGAGCCGAAGGCAGCTGAACTGACTGAGCCCCCAGGCGCCCCTCCCTTCTTTCAAGTTTACATTTGTGAGGCTGTTTTCTCAGGCTTTCCTTTAGGGTTGTAAGAAGCCACACTCGCAGGGGGTCACCGGCCCCTTGCCGTTTTATCTGCTCTCCCCCACGGGCTCTCAGGGGACCTAGCGGGCCGGCTGATGCTGCGTGGAGGAGGAGACGGGCTGACACACACCATGCGCGGCCAAGTCCAACCAGGCCTCCCTCCCGCTGGCACACCGGCCTGGCCCCCTGGAGCCTCAGGGTGGGGTGGGGGGTGCAGGAAGCCCCAGCCCCCACTCCCTCCTCCTGGAGCCCTCCCCCCGCACCGCACCGCTTTGGCCTCCGCTGGTCTGCTCAGGGCCTGGGAGGCTTCCTGGTGGATGAGCTTGCTGGGCAGCACCGGCCGGAACTCCACCTGGATGAGGCGCCTCTGTAGGGAGGGCGGCACAGACGGCAGCGCTGACCCTGACCCTCATGAGCCCTGCTGAGGTCCCCACTGCCCCTGCATGGCCCACGTCCCGCTCTCTCACAGTCCTGACAGGACTCTCCGGTCACTTCGTGAAGGCTCTTCCCGGGGAGACCGGGGGCTCCTCTTACCATGTAGGGCAGGGGCCCCGTGCTGGAGGTCCTCATGGACCAGGGCCCCGCCCACAGCTCACATTAGGCATGCCAAGTGTGACAAAGGCAACTTTGCGTTCAGCCGTCAAGATCTGGGGGTGAGTTCTTCACCCCAGCTTGTCCCTGTGACTGGCACAGCCTGCAGGGATCCTGGGCCCCATGGAGGACTCAGTCCCTGGTGTCCCTGGGGCTCAGTGCAGATGGGGGGGGGAGGAAAGAGGGAGGTGGGAGCAGGGACGGGGAGAGAACACAGAAGCCAACAGTACTCCCTTGGGAGACTGGTACGTAGCTGAAGTATTTGCTACATTTAATAAAAGGCATTTTAAATGACCACAGGAATTGAAATGCCGCCAGGGCCCAGGTGTCCCCAGCACCCTCCGGTGCCCCTCCTCCCTTCCTCTTGGCGGCAGCTGCCCTGGCTTTTAAAGGGAAAGATCTAAGCTCCAGGGGTTGAGAGGAAGCTCCGCCTCCAGGCCCCAGTTCCTTCTGCTCTATCGGGCAGATCAGGGGCGGTGGAGCCCCCGACCAGTGGAGTGGACAGCCCCCCGCACATCCAGTGAGCAGGCCCTCTGTGCCCATCTGCTCTGAGATCCCGGGGTCTGCACGTCGTCCCTCAGTCCATGCTGCTGGATGCTTGTGGGGCCAGCTGCCCTGGGGCGCCCCTGGCTCTGGGGCTTGGGCTGGGCTGGGCCTCTTCCCCCTTCATAACCATGGGCCATGGAGACCTCCCTGGGTGTGACAAGGGACAGAGCTCACGCCCGCTTCTGCTGTCCAGGCTGCATCGCTGTGCCCAAAGGCGGGCAGCGCCAGGCCCCCCATTCTACCCGGGGGCCCACACCTGCCTTTCCGGGCAGCACGGTCCCCACTGAGGGTGAGATGGTGATGGGCGAGTCCGGGGGCAGCAGGAACTCGAAGGACGTGGGCCCCACGGGAGCGGCGTCCTCGGAGCCGATGCGGGGCACGGCGTGGGTCAGTGAGTTCATGCTCACGTGAGAGTTGATCACGTACAGGGTGGCCACGGACACGTCATCCAGGGCGGTGGCTGCAAACTTGACGTGGTAGTGGGACAGCTCCAGGGGCGGGTGGACGCCCACCGCCCTGCAGGCCAGCTTGAAGCACCTGTGAGGGCAGGCGTGGCGGCTCAGCGGCGGCGCTGTCGACGGTGGCCCCCGGGGGAGACGCTGGCCCGCACGGGCACCGCGCCGGGGACCCCGACGGCAGCTGCCGCAGATCTGGCTCACTAGCTCGTCAGCCAACGTGACTGGGAGAGACTGCGCACGGCTGCCTACACTTACAATGGAGAGCTAAAAATCTCATCCCAACTTGCTGAGGACGTGATTTCTGGCTTATTTTGTTAAATATTCATTGACATTTAAAAATAAAACCGATAAATTGCTCTTTAAATATGAGCACAGGAACGGAAACTATAAACCCTAGCGAGTTAATCCCTGCCATTATCATTTAAAGAAAAAGAACAGATGCGGGAGGGCGGGCCTTTCCTCCTGGAGCGGGGGCCACATGGTGTCCCCCCAGCCCCGGCGCAGGTGAGCCTCGGAGCCCCTCGACTGGCCTCTTCCGGCCCATTCCTGGGCCGAGCCAGGTGGCTCTGACCCTCTGGCCCCTGCTGAGGCCGTAAGGCTCTTCAGAGCTGGGACAAAGTAGTCAAGTTTGGGGGCCACGGGGTGTGTGCATGTGTGTGCGTGTGCGTGTGCGCGTGCACATGTGTGTGCGTGTGTGTGTGCGCGTGTGTGCATGTGCGTGTGCACGTGTGTGCACCTGGCTTTACATCAGTGAGGCTGCCGGCAAGCATGGCACCCCGGGCTCTGACGTTTGAAGACTAATCTTTAACCTCGGTTTGAGTGTTCTTAGACCATGTATGATCAGCAGGGTATTTAATTAAGATAATGTATCAAAAAAACCCCCAAACAAACAGATATTTGATATTTTAACCACTGGAATATTTCCCTTCCACATCTTGGAACCCAGATTTCTACTGCGCTCTCTGTGTCGAATTCCCTCCTAATTGCCTACATTTTAACGCTGCAACGTTGATCGGCTCGTCCTAGCGCAGCTGTGACGGGAAAGCTGCTCAGACAGTGAAGTGCTGAAATCTGTATTTTTATGCTCGCAAGCACAGGCTCTAAATGTGGAACAAAAATGCTTCTGTGTGGAAATATCATTGAGGCTATTATTAGTATGAGATTAATTGAAGAACCATAAATGTGGGGCGCCTGGGTGGCTCAGTGGGTTAAAGCCTCTGCCTTCGGCTCAGGTCATGATCCCGGGTCCTGGGATCGAGGCCACATCGGGCTCTCTGCTCAGTTGGGAGCCTGCTTCCTCCTCTCTCTCTGCCTGCCTCTCTGCCTACTTGTGATCTCTCTCTCTGTCAATAAATAAATAAAATCCTTAAAAAAAGAGGAACCATAAATTTATGAAATTGATCATCACCTACAGGAAGTGAGTATGGCTGTGCTTCAGGATGGAGCGCAGCTCCAGCATCATGAGCGGCATGAGGGGCTGGGGCCGGGTGTGGAGGGAGCGCTCTCCCCAGCATCACCCAACGCTAAGAGCCTCTCCTCCTGCACCCGCATCACAGGACGTGTCTTCAGCATTACTTTGAATAGTCCCCCTCTGGCGACTCACTTAGGCCCACCTTCATTTTGTTGCAAAGAACGAACCAGAAGCCCCCCACCCGTCAAGGGTGGCATCACCCAGGCCCCCCGAGGCTTGCCAGGTGCTGCCGTTCTTACGTTCTTACCACTGGGAGGCAGCGGGTTTTACCGGAGACCGTGATGGGGGATGTGGCAGGTGAGGAGTCAGGCCCTTGATTTTCCTTGCGGGTTCTAACTCCGTACTTGAATCCCTAAACTCTTACCGCCCGTGGACTTATCCCGGCTCACCCACAAGCCTGTCACATCCCAGGTGACCAGTGGTCCTGTCCATGGTTGCAGGCCTGGGCCAGAAGAGGGCTTGGCCCGTGGGTCCTGGGCCGCCCCACCCCACCCAGGGCTGCCCCGGCCCCGAGACAGGGTTGAAGAGCAACTCAGGCTGGAATGCAGGTGGGAACAGAAGAGAGGAAGAGAAACAGGAGGGCAGGAGGGTGGGCGGTGGGGTTCAGCGCCCCGCTGGATGTCTGCACGATCATTCCTCACCTGGGCTGACAACCTCAGGCAGCAAGAACACGGCCCTTATCCCAGACCACCCCCTCGGCACCTTGTTTGGTTTCTCTCTTTCTACCACCTCCTCCATCCCATCTGTCAGGGCGGGGATGGGAAGCTCGGGGGGGTCCAGGGACTGTCCCCATCACACAGCGCATTAGAGCGAGTGGGGCTCATGTCCAGGGCCTTGGGTGCAGAGGGACACTCTGCACCCCACACACGCATGCACACATGCTCACATATATCTGCATGTGCACACTCACACATGCATGTTCACACCCACCACACGGGCACACTCACACGCACACACGCCCACGTGCATGCTCCCACACACACCCACAGGTGCACGCTCACATGCATGCACACCTTCATGCTTCTCCCATGCTCATGCTCTCATACACATGTACACACATCTGCACACACACACAGGGGTGAGCTGGCCTGGCAAGCGAGGTCCGGATCCCGGGACCCTGCGCCTGGGCCTGAGGTCCTGGGGGTCAGTCGTGTCCCAGCCCGCC
>PITA01017735.1:0-17625 GCA_004023965.1 Spilogale gracilis | reverse complement strand
CGAGCTGGAGCGTCTCTAGCGGCAGGATCGTCCCGAACCCGTCATTGGGCTGAATGTCCACAAACTGGCAAACGGAAAACCACTGAGTCCAGACTGAGAGCGGGGTCTGCTGGGGCGCATGGAGGGGCTGCGTGGACATGGGTGTGGCAGAGCGCATGCGTGGGCGCGAGCACGTGTGTGTGGATGTGACCACATGCGCACGTGTGTGTGGCCCAGGGCCCGTACGTGATGCGTCTGTGAGGCGGCGTGCACGTGAGCACACACGTGTGTGCATTATGTCGTGTTTATCCACATGTGTGCACGTGGGTGCCAGGGTGGGCGGCCGTGGCCCAGAGAGAGCTGAGGGCAGCCTGGTCTGAGCCCCATCTTGGCTGCCTGCAGGGTCAGGCAGGCGAGAGTTCTGGAAGGGATGGGGAGAGGCGTCTGGAGTCCTGTGGGGCCTGGGCCAGAGAGGAGAGAGCGGCTGGGACGGAGAGCGGTTGGGCAAGGTGGGGATACGGACAGTGGGATGAGGGGGGCGCAGGCAGGGAGGGACCCCAGGCCGAGGGGTGGGATCTGGGGAGGGGTGAGGCCACCTGGGCGGCACCACCCTGGCCCATTGCCCGAGCTTCCCACTCTGTCCCCACACCCATGCCCCTCCCTGACCCAGCGAGGCACCTTGGGCAGCCCGACGAACCCAAAGCCCTGGGGCAGGAGGGAGTGGTTGTAGAGGCTGACTTGTGTCCTGATGGCCTCATACATGGTGCAGTAGCCAAAGTCCACGGCCGAGGGGCTGAGCTGCAGGTCTGAGGTGGTGACCACGGCATGTAGGGTGAACCCCACCGGCTTGATCTGAAGGGGCCAGGGCGCCTCCGGTTACTTGCTGTGTGTTTCTGCAGATGCCTCCACACACGAGAAAGGCTGACGCATCGGGCCAGACACAAGGCTCCCTTTGCAAAAGGCCACTTCCCTACTGCCCCTGGCTTGGGAGGCCAGGGAAGCAGGCGTCAGAGAAGAGGGGAGGAGCCCAGTGTGGGCACGGGGCGGGGGCTGTGTGAGTGCACGTGCGCACACACACACACACACACACACACACATTGCGAGCGTACACGTGGGCATGGTGGGTTCTGGTGTCAGGGGGACGCCCTGCTGGCCCTCCACAGTCCTGAGAGGTCTCTCCCCGAGCCACAAACAGCCCGCCCTCATGGCCGAGGTGCAGGTGCTGCTGGCGTGGGGACCCGCCTGGGCCCTGCCTCCCCACGAGTGCCCAGTGTTCCTGGGGAGGGTCCCACGCAGACCTGGTCAGCCACCCAGATTGTCATCGGGGCCTCTAGGACTCTGCTTTCCTTGTTGAAATACTTCCCTGCGTCCTCTGGGAGGGAGTGTCTGAAAGAGAACGCGCGCGGCTTGGAGGAGGACAGGGCGCTGAGCCACGAGCTGCACCTGGTGGGCTCGCTGCGGTGCTCACCGTGGCAGAAACTTGAGCTGCAGGGCGTAGGAGGACTGGGCCTGGATGTAGCCTGTCTCGGGAAGGAGCTCCACGTGCCCCCTCAGCTCCTTGCACACCTCAAAGTGCAGACGTAGGGCTGCTTTCGATCTGCAGGATACCCGGGGACCCCAGACAGCGGCGCTGAGCCTCTGCACCCACGGGACTGGCACCCCGCCCACAGCCCGGGCGCCCACAGGGGAGGAGTTCTGCCAACAGAAAGCCTGCCACGGGAATACGCCCCCGTCAGTCCTCAGAGGCCTGAGTGTCTTCTGGGAAGACCTTCGCAGGGCAGGGACCACCAGTGCGAGGACGTGGAGGGGTGTGGGCCCCAGGCTGGCACCCCTGCCCGGCCGGGCTCTGCCCTATCCTGCCCGGGCCAAGGTTAGGACCGCTTCCCATGGTTCTGTCCCCTCCGCCACGTGCAGAGGAGGCCGGGTGCGTGGGGTCCCTGCTTCTCATCATCCCTGCCTCTTGCTCCCTGGGCCCATCCGGGCTCACCTGGAACATCCCCTTTTCTACCACGAAGTTCCCCTGCGCCGCTGCCTGCCTTCGAGTCTCCAGCAAACCACGTGAGCTGGCCGACTGCCACAGACCCCAGGCTGAGTGCTGCCCCCGCCCCCCGCCCGCCCCCAGACAGTGGCTGCGCCACGCACCCTGAGAGAAACTGACAGAGGCCAGCCAGCCCCAGTCCACGGGAGCCCCTCTCCTGCCCCCTGACGTTTGCGGTCCTGGCGCGGAGACAGGCACGTGCCCCATACAGACACGGGGTCACGGAGGAAGTCGGCAGGACTTGCACACCTACGAGCCAGGTCTGTGTTGGACGCAGGGCCCACGAGACCCAGGGGGGCCTGGCGTTGGCAGGTGCCGGCACCAGGCCTATCTGGGGAACAGCAGCCCCCTGAGAGCAACCACGGCCTGTGCCTCCGTGTCTCCACCTGAGCTACATGTCAGTAAAGAGCTTTTAGAAACGACAGCTCTGGGGTCTGGACACCTTCGCCAAACCCTGTAGAGAAACTCGCTCCTTTCCTTGGCGCTCCGACCCCTTTTCCTCTCACGGCTGCACTCCTGCTTTTCCTGTCTGTGTCCATGAAGTGCCAAGGCCGTGGGCATGGACAGGGGAGCGTCCCCTTCTGGCTGGAGACCCAGGGCTTGGAACGACACAGACTCACGCTCCTGGAGCTCTGGAGGTCAGCACCAGACGCGGGTCCCACTGGCTAAGGTCCAGCGGCGGCCGGGGCTGCTCCTTCTGGGGCACCGGGGAGAATCCCGTGCCTGGCCCTTCCCCGGGGCTAGAGGCACCGCATCCCTGGCGCGGCCCGGCCCCCGTCTTCCCACCCGAGGGCCCCTGTGGGAGGTCCTCACTGAATGGCACATGTGGGTCCCGTGGGTCTGGGCTGCACTGCCCGCCGGGCTCACCGTGTGTGCACGAGGACGGAGTCCTGGTACAGCCGGTCGTACATGCATATCTTCAGGTCCACGTTGGGCTTTGGCACCCAGACGGGCACATCCATAGCGACACCCATGACTCTGAAATACAACTGAATTTGAAGGTGCAAAGTCAGCGACGCGCTTCTGCCGGCAAAGCGCGGTGGCCGAGACAGCCAGCCCAGCCCAGCCGCGGGGGTTCGTCACTCCTGCAAGCATCAGAAGGTTGACCGTTCAGTCAGCCACGTTTGGAGTTCAGTGGCAGTTTTCATGTCATTTAATTTGAACAATCCTCCTTATGACCAGTGTTCAAACACAGAGAGCAGAGCATCATGGGGTGTCTCATGCCCATCACACAGCTTCCCGGTGGTCGGCATTCTTAGCTGTTTAAACGGACCCTTTCGTGACACAGTACTGTGTCTCCTAGAGAGACGTACACCTCAGAGGTCTCGAAGGGACCAGGGAGAGACGGGGGCGCTTCTCTCCCCTCCGCGGCCGCTGGCCCCTCCCAGCCAAAGCCCGAGTCCTGGGTCTCAGGACGTTTGGGGGCCTCTGGGGGTCCTACAGGGGAGGCAGTGTCCTGGGGTGACAATGGTGAGCTGAGGCCTCCACACGCCTTCCTCCAGAGCCCCCTGCCCGGGAAGGGGGACACTGCCCACAGGACGAGGCCCGTGACACCACACCCTCGCCGGTCGCCCGAGGCCGCAGAGTCTCTGCAGCAGAGACGACAAGATTGCAGGATAAAGCCAGCACGTGGCAGGGTCCTGAGGGCCGGGGAAGGCGCGGAGGCCGTGAATGGCGGCGTCACCCGGGGGGACTTTGCTCACAGCTCCACACACACGTCGGGGAGCTCAGTTTTGCCTTTGGTTGCCACAAACACGCCGGCAAACCAGAGCTGTAGATCATGTTCTCTGAGCAAAATTTAATGAACCTGTAAGTAAGTAAATTAATAACAAAAAGCAAAGAGTAAAGACTGTGACTACTTGGAAACGAAGAGAGGCTTTTCCAGGGATTGAGAGCAGGGACTCCTGCGCGTGTGTTCGGCCAGGGCGGCTACCGTCGGGCCGTCCGCAGGCTTCCTCGCAGGGCTGCGGTGGGGAGGGGGCAGGGACCCCGGGGCGCAGGGCCGGCCCGCGCCGCGGTGGCGTACTCACGGTCGGGCACTGCTGGTTCCTGAACACAACCTTGAACTTGGTCTGGACCTCTCCGGGGAGGAGCGGCGTGAAGAAGACCGGCACTCTGATGGAGCTGAAGGGGCCGATCTCTCCCTCTGTCTCCTGCGTGGGAGGACAGGCCACAGGCCAGTCATCCTTCGTGTTTCCATCACGGCGCTGCGCCCCGTCCTCAGCCCGGGCCACGTCACCACAAGGGGGAGTGTCCGAGGGTAGACTGGTCCTGCCCTTCAAGGCCTACTGCCCAGCATCACAGCTGAACGCCCCGTGTGTATACGTGCCCTCTCGACCCGGGGCGCGCGCACCCCCATACTCCAGGCCCGCCCATGTCTTCTTGCAAGGGGTCCAGGGCCCTGCCCTCTGCTGCTCTAGTCCTGCCTGGCCCCCGCTTGGGACGGCGTGGCCGCAGGCTGGCTACCGGTGCTGGCCGCCCGGAGGCTGTGAGTGCAGAGAAGTCTCGTGCGGGCCTGGCCAAGTGGAAGGGCCGGCCCAGCAGAGGGGGCAGCAGGTCAGGAGGGCATGGCTGGAGGAAGGTGGCCTGGGAGGCAGCGGGCCTTGCTGACCTTTCCCAGCGAGATCTCTGTTGGCTCCTTGTTGGGAGTGATGGTCATAACAGTGCTCAGGGTCACTCCCTCTGATTCTGGAAGAGAAGGAGGTGCAGATGAGAGGGCTGGCCGGGCAGCTCATGGGGCCCACGGGTGAGCTGGGCTGGGGGGCGGGTCTGGCCCCTCCTCCTCTGGGCCCAGCAGCTCCCAGCCAGCCTCTTCCCTCTTCCCCTGCTCTGCAAAGAAGAAAGACCCAGAGGCACAGGACGGGCAGAGCAGGAAGGGGCTTCTCAGGTGGGCACAGACAGTAGGCACCATGGCCTCGGGAACTGGAGACTGGGGGCCATAGTGCCCACTCGAGAGGGGCCAGAGATGCCGAGGCCCCAGCGAGGGGAGGTGAGGCTGGCGAGGGGAGCTGTGTGTGGCCGGTGGGATGCAGTGATCCGAGGGCCGGAACCAGGGAAGAGGGAACAGGCCGGCCCTTTGGGAGTCAGGAGACTGGCGAGTGGGCTCAGAGGGGTTTTCTAGCCAGAGGAGGAAATCAGAAGGCCTAGCAGAGAGGAGGGAGGGGAGAGGGCCCGGGCTCTGGCCTGGGGATGGGAGGCGTTTCTGGTGGCCCGCGGAGCAGAGGGACCTAGGCTGGAAATTTACAATGATACCGCCTTCCAAATGTCCCAGCCGGGGCCTGGCCACATGGCGTGTCCCCCGCTGGCGGGCTGTGCGAGCTGGCGCGCCCGGGGCTCTTTGTCGGGAAGGCCCCTGAAAGCAGGTGCTCCTCTGCCGACTTGGCTCGTAATGACACAGTTCGACAGGAGATGTGAAGGTCGGCACCTTCCTAGTCCCGTGCCTGGGCTGCCTGGCCTGACCGTGGAGATCCCAGGTGCCCCCCGGAGGCCGGTCCCAGGCCCGCGCCCCGCACCGGGAGTGCCCAGCACGGCTGAACGGTTCCCCTACAGGGTAGTGTGTGCCGTTTCTGGAGCCTGGGGTTGGTCTGGATCCCTCCAGCGTGGCAGACCTGTCGCCCCCTCAGAGCCACAGCGGTCATTGGTTTCTGTCCTCTCCTGCTTCAGGAGTAAGCGCTCTGACAGTGCGGGCCTGAGGCCAGGGGCGGCCGTGCGGTCACCGCTTCACTCTGCGTGGATGGTGGCTAAGGGGTCTCTTGGTGTCCCGGCGTGGAACTGGGCCCCTCCGTTTGGATCAGCCCCCGCAAGGACGGTGAGAGCTCCCTTCCGCAGCTGTCCCGTTGCTCCCTACTGTCGGTCACAGAGCAGTATTTCCTCACTTCTGGGACACAAACATGAGTTCAGATGTGTTTCAACATTTCAGAACGTTCTCAGCTGGTACGGCATTAACAAGGACCGTTTCCTGGCTCGGGGAGACCGGTGAGACTTCTTCCCCCGTCCTCCATGGCTGTGTCAGGCTTTCCTGGCCCCACCTCCGCGAGGAGAAACTTCCCGGTCTCCCCACCGTTCATCCTGTTGATTGGGCTTCCCATTTCAGTGATCGCAGTCTTACTTCTAGAAGCCTTATTGGGCTCATTTGCCAATCTGCTTCATCTCCTCCTTTGTGATGGTTTTCCATGTGTTGAGTGAGCACGCTTGTGTTCTGCTCGATGTGTGATAATACCAGTGTGTGAAACCTGCAAGACGCCGGCTCTGCGCTGTTCACGTGTGTGCAATGGTTTCCTTTCCTCCTCTCTCTATGGAGTCACTTACCTGCAGGGAAACCCACCATCTCACTGTAACCTTCCGCAAGTCGTGACAAATGCATACGGTGTGTGCCCACCACCACAGTCGAGACACAGAACAGTTCCCTCACCCCCAAACCCCCGTGAGCCCCTTTGTAGCCAACCCCTCCCCCTCCCTGGGAGCCACTCGCCTATATAGAGTCACCTTCCCCAGGATGCCATGCCAATGGAATCACGATTTGTGGTTTTTGAGCCCGACCTTTCCCTGATGACGGCCGCCGCCGAGATTCACCCACGAGGCAGGCATCTCGAGCTCGGTCCCCTGGTGGCAGGGGTGCTAGTTTGTGGGGGGCAGTTACAAATAAACCCCCTGGAAACGTTCACAGTTTTCCCTTCCAATACAAGTTTTCATTTCTCTTGGTAAATACCCAGGATTGGGGTGTCTGGGTTGTATGATGTTTGCTTAGCTTGGTAAGAAAGTGCTAAACTCTGCTGCACGCCCAGTGGCGGGCGGGGTCCCGGCTCCTGCACCCCCCAACACCTGCTGCGGCCAGCTCTTCGCCCTGTTTCTGGTTCGGATCCCCCTTGTCGCTGTGTAGCGGAATTCCAGTGTGGTTTTAATTTGCGAGTTTCCTTCAAGGCTGATGATACTGAGTATCTTTTCATGTGCGGAAACACTGGCGACCAATCTTCAGCAAAATGTCTAAGGTTTTCACTCATTTAAAAAAAATTAAATTTTTTGCTCCATTAAAAAAAAAGCTTTTATTTTTATTTATTTATTTGAGAGAGAGCGAGAGCAGGGGCGGGTGGAAGGGAGGGGGAAAAGGAGAGAATCCCAAGCAGACTCCCTGCTGGGCATGGAGCCCAATGTGGGGCTCGATCCAGTGACCCTGAGATCATGACCTGATGCCTCCAGTTTTGTTTTTCTGTTTTAAGATTGCTTTGGCTACTCAGGGTCTTTTGTGGGTCCACACAAATCTTAAGATTATTTGTTTTAGCTCTGTGAAAAATGCTGTTGGTATTTTGAGAAGAATTATATTAGATCTGTAGATTGCAGGACACCTGGGTGGCTTAGTCGGTTAGAGGGCTGCCTTCAGCTCAGGTCATGATCTCAGGATCCAGAGATGGAGCCTGGCATTGGGCTCCCAGCTCAGTGGGAGGTTTGCTTCTCCCTCTCCCTCTGCTGCTCTCCCTGCTCTCCCTGCTTGTGCTCACTCTTTCTTTCTGAAATAAACCAAAAAATCTTAAAAAATAAAAATAAAAAAAGAAATCACCTGTGAAGCCATCTGGTCCTGGACTTTTGTTTGTTGGGAGCTTTTTGATCACTGATTCAATTCCATTCAATTTGTCTGTTCAAATTTTCTATTTTTTCTTGCTTTAGTTTTGGAAGGCATATTTTCTAGGAATTTATCTATTTCCCCAGGTTGTCTAATTTGTTGGCATATAGGTTTTTTTCTTTTCTTCCTTTTTTAAAAAAGATTTTATTTATTTGAGAGAAAGAGAGAGAACATAAGTAAGGAGGAGGGGCAGAGGGAGAGGGAGAAGCAGGCTTCCCACTGAGCAGGGAGCCCGATGCAGGGCTCGATCCCAAGACACCGACATATAGGTTTCCATAATATTCTGTTACAACTGTTTGAATTTCTGTGGTGTTGGTTGTTTTTTCTCCTTTTTCATAACTGATTTTATTTATTTGGGTTCTCTCTTTCTCGTCTGGCTAAGGTTTCTCAATTTTGTTGATCTTTTCAAAGAACCAACTCCTAGTTTCATTGATCTGCTCTACTGTTTATTTTTGTTTTTTTAGTTTCTATATTATTTATTTCTGTTCTAATCTTTATTATTTTCTTCCTTTTGCTGGGTTTGGTCTTTTCTCGTTCTTCTTTTTCTGGCTCCTTTAGGTGTTAAGTTTAGGTTGTTTGAGGCTTTTCTTGCTTCTGGAGAAGGCCTGTAGGGTTCTAAACTTCCTTCTTAGAACGGCTTTTGCTGCATCTCAAAGTAGGTGGTAATTTTTAAAAATGGATCACACTTTTGATGTCATATCTAAAAAAATCTTTGCCCAACACATGATTACACAGATTTTCTCCTATGTTTTGTTTTAGAAGTTTTATATTTCACATTTAGGTCTATGACTTATTTTGAGTAGTTTCTGTTCACAGCATGAGGGATGGATGGAAGGTCATTTTGAGGGGCATATGTGTATCTAATGAAAGTCTCGTTTGTTGAGAAGACTGTTGGCTTTTTTTCTGCAAGGAGTTACTGCTGCATCTAGTGATTGGCCGTATCTGTGCAGGCCTATTTTCGGACTTCATTCTGTCCCACTGGGTCTCCGTGTCTCTCTCTTAGCAGCCACCGCACTGTTTCATGCCTGCAGCTGTAGAGAAAGTACTAGAATCAGGTAGTCTGAGTCTTCCAAGTAGTCTAGTCTTTTTCACAGCTGTTTTGGATATTTCAGGTCCTGTGGGTATCCAGACGAATTTTAGCGTTCGTTTCCACAGACGTGGCTGGGCTGGTGGCAGCGGCGGTGGGCGGCGTGGTCCTGCGTGTCGCCGGCGGGAGTCTGGATTGGCACCAACGTGTTGAGAAAGGACTTAACGGGAGCCAACAGACGAGAGGCAGCAAGAACGCAGCCGGTGGGCCTGCAGACACGCCCGCGGGAGGCGTCGTGGGGGGGGGCACGCTGGCACACACCCCGAAAGCCCCGCAGCGGGCCGTGGCTCGAGGTGTGCGCGGCAGCGACGGGACGGGCGGCTCTCGGCGCCGTGAGCAGCGGCCTCCTCGAGGCTCTGTTCCCTTGAGGCCGAAACCGGAGGAAGTGCGGGTTCCGGGGTGTGAGGAAGGGGGCCTGTGCAGGGAGGCAGGGAGGTGAAGGAACTGCCCGTCGTGGGTCAGGGCGCGGCTGGGCCTGCAGGCAATCCCTTCTCCCGCCCGGGGCTGTTGGCCAGAGACGCCTGCTTCTTGACTTCTGTGGGCTGTCCTCCCGTCCTAGACCGCTGGGGATGAGCTGGGGTGGTCCCAGACAGCCCAGAGCCCATGAGCCTGTCAGCGGGGCCTCCCCGCCTTCCTCCCTCCCGTCCCCTTGGCTCCATCAGCGCTGCACCTGTGGGGCGGTCCCCGCTACTGTCCCCACAAGGACCCCGAGCCCTGTGGCCGGCCTAGAGGTCCACAGCGGGAGGCCCTTAAATACGCTGCTGGCTCAGCTCTGACTGCAGGTTTCAGTGCACCCCACAAGCAGTATTTATTTGACTGTTTCTATTTCCCTATGTACTAGCACTTAACTTTGAAGTCCTAGAAAAACACCATGTGGTCCAGCCCTCTGGCACCACGTGGGCTCATGTCAGAGCCCCCCGGAGGCAGCGGGTGCCTGCCCCCATGCCCAGCTCACCTGTGGGGCGCCCCTCCTCCTGCTCCTTGCTGTCCAGCTTCCCAGACGCCTTCCGGCTTGGCATGTCTGTGGGAGAGGACTCACTGCCCTCGATCTGTTGCTCAGAAATGCTGGTGATGATTTTATCGTAAAGACTTTTATCTTCATCTGTGAACATACTGCTCTACAAAGGGAACATGACACTCTGATTGGCAGTTTCCCATTTGCCTTTCCCTCTCGACTACCCAGAGCCCTGTTGCCAGGAGGGCTCGTGGGGAGCCCGGCCATGACCCTCCTCCCCGGCTCCCTCTGTCTCTTGAGCCAGGTGTGTAGACCACGGCAGCGGCCGGCCCCCACCCGCCTGCCTCTAGCCCGGGCTGGCCTCTTGCTTCTCCACAGGCGCGGATGCCAGCCAGTCTTAGGTGCTCCAGCGTGTGGCCCATTCCACGGTCTCCCTCACGCTGATGCTCTGCTCTTCTTTCCTGGGACCCCAGTTCCTCTCCCCACGGGGGTTCAGTGCCCCAGGCTCCAGCTCCACACTCCCCTGGCTCAGATGCCTGCAGGCTCGGGGGCTGACCCAGCCTGTGACCCTCTCCTCACCCGCCATTCTCCTGGCCCTGCTCTGGGTTCACAGCCCAGCCCTCCCCACCTCTGCCCCTACCCACGGGTGCCGTCCCTCCCTGGGGGGCGGGGGGACACTTCCAGGGCCTTTGCTGAGACCGCTTCACTACGGGACCGAAGTGGTAAGGCAGCTCAGTGCTTCTCGGGGAAGTCTCTCTCAGCCAAGCCCATCCCTGAAAGGCCCCCCAGTGTCCACAGTGTCCATGGACGTGACAGCACTTGTTTCCACAGAGAAGGTCCCGCCTGCGTCGCTCTGAGGTCGTGCCATTCACTTAGCAGCGTGTCTGCGTGCTCTTCCCGTGAAAAGACCGTGCTCACCTCATGCCTTTGGAAAAGGTGCGGGAGCGGGCAGGGTTTGCCTATGGCTTTCAGGCTATGTCCCCTTGGCTGCCTGTCCCAAGCTGGGCTTCACAGGCACAATGGGAGAAGGGTGGGTCCCCTGTGGCTCTCACGCTGGGAGCTCTTGGCCACCACCCTGAGCGGGGTCGCCACACACTCAGGAGGGGTCGGGGTCCTGTCACCACGGCACCCCCTTACAGAGCCAATTTCTCCCACTTTGCCTGATAATGACACCCAGCCCTGTGTAGACAGGCTCCTTCCTGCCACTGCTGCTTTTACACTCACAGGGCTCCCTTGGGTACGGGGAGGCATCACAGCCCGCCCCCGGCTGAGAGCCACGGCCAACGGTTGGGAGCAGCCAGTACACTCACCACTTTCATGACCGACTGGACGATGTCCATCTCACAGGACTCTGATGCCCGGAGGAACTTGAACTCGGTGCCCAAGCCCCCGACATTAGTCAGCGTGATGCTCCGGGACGCGGTCTCCCCCACCACGTAGCTGCCAAAGTCGATGAGCTCCTTGTCAAGGGACAGCTGCCGAGAGACCCAGGGATGAGCCGGGACTGCGGGCCAACTCTCCTCTCTCACCTGCTGCCCCGAGGGGCCCCAGGAGCTCCGGCCCCTCCTCCCCAGGGACACAGTCCATATCTTAGAAACTGTTGGTTTGTGGATTGACTGTGAGGATTTGGGAGCTCCTGAGCTCCAATCTAAGAAGGCAAGTTGGCTAAAAAGAAATGAGCGATCGGGCCATGAAAAGACGGAGGAATCGCGAGTGGACGTTACTAAGAGAAGGAAACTGAAAAGGGCACACACGGTGATTCCAACTGCATGGCGCTCTGGGAAAGGCAAACTTAAGGAGACCGTCAAGAGAGGGGGTCCCGGCTGTTTGGGGGAGGGAGGGATGAGTAGGCAGAGCCCCGGGGGTCTGGGCAGCGGCTCCGCTCCGTGTGAGCAGTGGAGACGACGTGTCGCTAGAGTTTTGTCCAAACCCCAGAAGGCAGAGCCGCGTGGGACCCTCTGGTAGACCCGGGCCCCTGGAACTTGTGGGAGCCGCGGGTCCGCTGGGACACATGGCCCCCCGGGGAGGGTGACAGTGGGGGCAGGGCCGCGCGGGGAATCTCTGCGGCTGCCCCTCAGCTTTGATGTGAGCCCAAAGCTGCTCTAAGTAATAAAGTCTAGTATAAAATATATCACTTGGGAGTTTGAGGAAATCTCAGGATGGAACGCTGATGTCACAAAACAACCTTGCTTGGTCACAGCTTGAAGAAACAACCTGACTAGAGACAGAGTAGGGACAGGGTGCTGAGCTGAGTCAGTCCCGGGAGGCGTGGCGTCCGCGGGCAGAAGGCCCCAGGCCTGGTGCGGAGCGCGGGGGGCTCTGGCGGGAGCACTGTTGCCACAGAGCGCCCTGGAGTCCACATGGCAGGCGTGCTGCGCTGAATGACCAGGGCGTGTGGGGCGGGGGGAGCCACACTCTCGCTGTTGGCCCGGAAACCGCAGGTGGCAAGGGGAAGAGGCTGGGACGGTCCCCGAGGCCCGCGCCACAGTGGGGCTGCCCGTATGAAGGCTTGGGGCCACAGGCCAGCAGAAACGGACTCACCTTCTGTGCAGGTTCCTGTTTATGTCTTTCCTTTTTAAGGAATGATTACTTTGAGAGAGAGAGAGAACTTGGGTGCACATCAGCGGGGAGGGGCAGAGGGCGCCGGAGAGTCTTAAGCAGATTCCTCGCTGAGCACAGACGTCGGGTCGGATCTCACAGCCCTGCGATCACGACCTTAGCTGAAGTCAAGGGTCAGAAGCCTAACCGACTGCGCCCCCCCGCACCCCCACTGACTGGTCGCCAATGGCCCTCTCTAGCACGAGGAGCCGGGCGACCTGAGAAAGGACTCCTTCTAGGACGGGAGCACGAGGTGCCCAGGTGAACCCGGCGCGCTTTCTGGTATCAGAAAGAAAGGACGTGCTGTGAGAAGCTCCGACCACCGTCACAACTGTGAGTCAGAGGGACACGGGAGCTGGAGGGATTGCTCGCAGGAAAGAGGTGAGCGGCAACAGAAACGCTGTATTTGATTCTGATTCAAAGAGTGAAATAAAGACATGGTTTTATAGATTAATGAATGTGGAAGAGATGAACCTCCCTTGCAGAAGAATTCCAAGTAATTCACGTGGCTATTGAGTCCTCAGTGAGCCGGAGCGCGCCCCCAGCCCCGGGCGCTCCCACAGAGCGCTGTCTGCAGGAGGGGGGCAGAGGAGAAGCTTCATGGGCAGGAGACCCGGCGGCCACACCGTGTCAGCTCATGAGGGCCAGGTCGCACTGGGAGCACGGCGCTGGGATGCGCCCTCGACACGATGAGGCCAGAAGCCGCAGTCCTCCTCCAGAAGCCCACCACCTCAGGACACTGAGGAGGCAAACCTCGGACAAGTCCCTGCAGAGGAACATTCTACACAATATCTGACCGGCACTCCTCCAAACTGTCAAGGTCATCAAAAAGGAGAACGTCTCATAAACTGTCACAGCTGGAGAAAGGGGAGCCCTCCCGCACTGTTGGTGGGAAGGCAGGCTGGTGCAGCCACTCCGGAAAACAGTATGGAGGCTCCTCAAAAAGTTGGAAATAGAGCTACCCCACCACCCGGCAATCCCACTACTGGGTATTTACCCCAAAGATACACATATAGGGACCCAAAGGGGCAGGTGCCCCCGATGTGTATCGCAGCCATGCCCACAGTGGCCGAACTAGGGAAAGAGCCCAGGTGCCCATCAGCAGATGGGCAGAGAAGATGTGCTGTGCCCATACAACGGAATGTGACATGTACCGTGAATAGACGTGCAGCGCAACATACGCCCTCAGGAGAAGAAACCTTGCCATTTGCAACCATGTGGATGCAACTGGAGGGTATCGCACTAAGTGAAATAAGACGGAGAAAGACAAATTATCATGTGATCTCACAGATGAGGGATTTGAGAGACAAGGCAAAGGGTCATAGGGGAACAGAGGGAAAAATGAAACAAGGCAAAACGAGAGAGGGAGAAAAACCATAAGAGACTCTTGATCTCAGGAAACAAACTGAGGGTTGGGGCAGTGGGGGAGGGACACGGGGGAGGGCACGTGCTGTGGTGAGTGCTAGGAACTACGTAAGACCCATGATTCACAGACCTGTACCCCTGAAACAAAGAATACATTATATGGTAATAAAAAAAAAGAAGGAAAGAAACTGTCACAGCCTCCATAAGGAACGTGTTACGTAGGATGTGATGCGCGGAAATTGGACATTCGGTAAAATCCACGGAAATCTGAACCATGCATCTTCTTCAGCCAACCTGCACGATATGTCAGTGCCGGTTAACAGTTACGACGGCTGTGGACACACGAACACGTTAGTAGGGGAACCTGGCTGGAGGTTAGCTAGGATTCCATTTTTTCTGTAATGCTAAAACTATTCTAAACAATAAAGTCATTTAAGAAAAAGCCGAGCGAGGGGAGTCGTGAGGATCGGGAGGACGCGCTCACGCTCTGCGCACCCGCACGGCGGCCTCCGTCAGGTGGCAGGGAGGGGGCCCGTCCTCCAGGGCATGCCTCCCCCCGCCCGCATGGCCCACGGGCCACCGGCCATCCGGCTGCTGGCCAAGAATGTGGTGCGCAGGCCGCCTGCCCGTGAGGCTTGCTGGGCCTCGGGTTCGCAAGCCCAGCGTCCCCCTCCGGTGTGCCCCGACGGGCGGAAGCTGCTGAGGGAGACCAGCCCAGGCTGTGTGCGCGTGTGGGTGTGCACGCGTGTGGGCATGTGTGTATGGACGAGGGGGCAGGTGACGTGTCTCCTGGTATGGCTCACAGACTTCCAGAAGCCACATCTGGACAGGATGGAGGGGCCCTCCCCAAACACGTGGCTGGAGGCGGGGCCTGGGCACGTTTGGGTTGCTGCCCTGGGAAGGGGCTGTGTTCTGAGTGTGGGGGCGACAGAAGGTCCGACGTGAACCGGGTGGCTGGCGGCCTGCCCTGAGAGCCCCTGTGGGCCCCTCTAGCCATCTCCCTTCTTCCTGCTCGTGACAGAGCCCCTGAGCTAACTCTGCGGCCCCGACTACCTCGCAGCTGGGGCTCACGGCCCGCCCATCACTTCCGGCGCCTGTGGAGACCTAGTTCCCCTCTGCTCTGATGGGACGGATGAGGCCCTGGGGCCGTTTTCTGAGGGCGGCATGGCAGTGCCAGACCCTCACCTCTGGGGCAGAAACAGGTCCCCGCTTAATGAAGCGACGGTCCTGGGCACCCTTGTCACCGCTGCTCCACCGAAGGCTTCACAACCAACGTGCAGAAGAGCCCAGAGGGCACCAGGACCCCGTGCTGGCCTTCTATGTCCTTGGCGATGGGTCAGGCCACAGATAAGCACCTTCCGGGTCTGTCCAGAAAGGAACCGAGGCCTCACCATCGGGTGAGCAGGCTTCCTGGTGCCCGGCCTTCTCCCACGGCTGAGTCTAGGGTCTGATGCTTGACTCCACCGCTACTTGCTCTTTCTGAGGGCCGTGAGTGTGCCCTGTGCCATGGGCCACGCTGAGGGGAAGGCAGTGTCCACACAGTGTGGGGGCAGCTTCCGAGCCCAGGGGTGGTGGTGGTCCTGGAGGCGGGAGGCCCCGGCAAACGTCGGCTCCCCCCGGCCTCCGTGAGGCTCAGCAGCCACCGGCAGAGCTGTCACAGCCCGGGGCCACCGCACACAGGCTGTGTGTGAACCCAAGCAGGGGCCCAGGGGCAGCCTGAGCGCCAAGAACGGGGACTAAACCATTAAAACATGTGGAATGCGTAAGCCCCACGCGTCCACAAGGAAACAGTAAGAAAGAGAACCTAACTTGCCAGACTTCACCAGTCATAATCGTCCCAAACCCCCTCTACAGCAAAGACCAGGAAACAAGTGGAAACACAGAGAAAGCAGGAACTTCGTCAGAAAACAGCACCGTTGGCCTTCCTGGTGGGACGGGAGGCCCAGGCGGCGGGACCTGGGAAGCACAGCTGCCCCAGGAGACTCACCGGCCTCAGGAAGGGGCTGCTTCAGGCAGGAGACATGGGCATGGCTAAAACCGTGAGGGGATGGCCACGCTCGCTGGGGAGGCGGCAGCTGGTGCCACATGGGGGTCCGGAGAGGGTGTGGGCTGTCGCTGCCTCACCAGGAGCCTGGTCTTGGTGTCAGCACCGGTGGCTGGCTGGAGAAAGGCTCAGGGGACTCAGAGACGTGACAAGAAGAGGTCGGGTCTGCAGGAAAGTAAGCAGAGCCTAAGGGACGATGGGCCAGCAGGTGTATCACAGGGGTCCTGGGGGCCAGAGACGAGGAGTATGGCCCGAGATGTCCAAGTCTGATGAAAGACATGAATATAATGTCCAAGAAGGTCTATGAACGCTGAGACCCACACGGGGACACGTTAGGGAGAGAGGTGACCCAGCACACACACAGCCACACCTAGACGGTCAGCAGATTTCAGGAACCCCGGAGGCCGGAGGGCAGTGGGCCGATGTGTACAAGCGGCCAAAAAAGAACCACTGTCAACCAAAGCCCTTTTCCTGCAAAACTGACTTTCTGAAGTGAGAGAAACCAAGACCTTCCCAGATGAACAAAAGCCGAGGGCCTTGCCGGAAATGTGCCAGAGCCCGGGGGCCAGATGGAGACCTGGGGGGACTGTCACTAGAAGCCACCAGGAGACGTACTGCCTCAGCAAACGGAGCACACGGGCGGCATAAAAGCCAGTGTTCTTGTCGCGGTGCCTTAACCGTGGGTTCTGTTCTCTTCACCATTTAAGAGACTGATGCTTCGTCCTTTTTTTTTAAAAAGCAGGTATCACTCTAAAAGCTAATGTTATTGTCACTACAAACTTTGGCTTGCAATCCACATCTGTTTTCTACATAAATTAAGAGACTAGCGCATTTACAAGCCTACGAGCCTGTGGTTGTGGCCACAGTCGCCACGGTGTAATTCTGTGACAGTAACAGTGGCAGGGGCGGGGCCAGCCGCAGGGAGCAGCCCGCAGGCCCGGGCACCCGACGGTAAACGCGATCCTTTGGTAGCCACACAGGAAATAGCTACAGATGGTACACGGAAGGGAATGGGAAAGAGTCTAAGCATTTGACTGTAAAAAAAATCAACTAAACCAAAAAGAAGACAGCGACGCAGGAAGTGAGGCACAGGAGAGCAAGGGCCGGCAGGACGGAAGCGGGGCCTCCATGCCGGTCCGCCTGGGCAGGGACAGACACTGCGACACACGGGACAATGTGGAGGACTCCTGAGGACGGGCACAGAAGACACAAGCCACGGGACCCCACTGCCATGAGGCGCCGAGAGCATTCAGATCCATGGAGACTGAAGGTGGTGAGGAGGCACCCAGGCCGGGCGGGGGCGTGGGCAGAGCTGCCCAAGGACAGAGCTTCCGTCCTGGAAGGTGGGAGAGTTCTGGAAAGCGTAGGGGCGGTGCCCGCCTGTTAGGACCGCATGTAATCTACCGAGGCGTGGACTCACACGCCGCTGTTGGTGCCCACGAGGACCGCCTGCCGGGGCAGCAGCAGCCTGGACGGAGCTGCCTGGGGAGCCCAGCCGGCGCAGCCATGGCCGTGACATGACAAGCTTGCTACTGCGATCAGCTGCTGAATTTGGGGGCGTTTGTTACACGGTACCCTCGCAGTAAAGTGCTGACTTGCCCCCTCAGGAGGGGCCGTGAAGTGCATGTTTCCGCAGGGGAACCTCCTTGATCCAGAGGCCCGGGAAGTTTTCTAAGTGTCACAGTGTTTCCGGTTGACTCAAAAGCGGATCAGAACACAGAGGGGCGGGCCGACCCAGCAAACACGGCAGACGTGCACAGAGGTGGGATCTGGGCAGCGCAAGGATACCTTGTACGGCTTTTTTCCTGCTTTTCCTTATGTTTGAAATTTTTCTTAATTAAAAAAAAAAGACCTCCACGTGAGGCAGGAATCCGTCAAAATCCTGGAAGAGAACATAGGCAGTAACCTCTTTGACATCGGCCACAGCAACTTCTTTCCAGAC
>PITA01017734.1:0-42448 GCA_004023965.1 Spilogale gracilis | reverse complement strand
GTGGACAGTGCATTCGATACACTGACTTCCGTATTGCCTCCTGCATGGGCTGTTGACCATTAGAGCTGATTGGATGTCCCTACTCAACACCCATCCCCGTCACCTCCCCCTGCTAAACTTATATAAACGTGTGCCACTTCCTCAATAAACGAGATCCTGCTTCGACAGACCTCCCGGCTGCTGTCTTCTCTTTGCCGCCGACACTCTCCTTCCTGCTCGACTTCCCCTGGCTGGTCCAGGGGAAAATCCCCTGACCTTTGTTGTCCTGGAGAAGAGGACAACACAAAATGTTTTACATTCTTCACTCCTCAGAGTGATCTTCCCCAAGCAATGCCTTTACCAGAACCCTTCTCCCCACCCACCTTTAATTTCCACTCAGCAATCCACTTTCTTGTTTCTTTCACAATCTGAGATTATCTTGTTTATATATTGTTTTCTTGTTTAATGTCTGTTTCTCTTCACTAGAATGTTTGCTTTTTAAAAGTAGAGAGCACATTTTCTTACACACTGCTATGATCCTGGTGAGAAAAGCTGCTTGGGGCTTCATATATTATACATGATCTATAGGTGTGTAGTGAATGAGGGAATAAATATTTTAATGAGTATTGTAGGATGATGTGGTTAAATATTCCATTTAAATATGTTTTCAAGAATTTTGAGGGTGGATTAAATAATGATAAAATAGAACATTCTTTGGATCCATATAAAAGGCCTTTTGTTTATCATTTCTTTATATTAGAATTTCAAAATATTAGAATATTCTGTCCACTATATTTCTGGAATTTTAAAATAATTTTGCATATCAAAGAATCCGAGAAGTCCCAAAGAACTTTTCTTAGCTTAATTAAATCAGCTTCCCTAAGTTATTTTTGACAATTTAACTTTTTCTTTCCTTCTAAATTTCCTAAAGATGTTTGTCAGCAAGCATTTATTGAAGGAGTTGCTATTTCAAGCATTCCCTCCCTCCCCGTTCTGTGATATCTCTCTTATTATGTTGGGTAAATAAGAAAGATTTATTATTTCAAATTGTGTTTTATCATCAGCTTTTTTGAATCATCTTTGTGATAGGAAATTGGTATATGATTGGAAAGCAGAGATCAGACTGGGGAGGAGGAAATTTGCATACATCTACAGGTTTTGATTACCGTAGAATGTGGGTGAAAGGGATTGCTCTTATTTTCTATAAGCAAAAAGAACATGTATCTTTCATTGAGAATTTACTTTCATAAAAACAGACTCCATTATTTTTCCTCACCTTTGATTATTTTAGCAATCATCTCTTATAATTGAAACCTTCATAACATGAACTCTTGGCATTGATGTATTTGTGAAATTACTTCTCTATCTTTAAGAATCACACTTATAAAAGTGAGTTAATAAGAGGTGACCTGGTATTTCAACAAGTATTTTTGTTGTTATTTTGTGGCAAGACCATGTTGCTTTATGTTAAACAATTTCACTTTACACTAGGACAGACAGCAATTAACTAGCTCAGATGTTGTATTTTATAGTATTATAACTGAAAGAGAATTTGTGGCAATACCTTATTTTTCCTTTCAGTGCTGGTATATAATTGGGGGGGGAAATCATGTTCTTTTCATGTTTCTCTATATAATATAATACATTTGTCATTTCTTATTAGCTCTTCAGGTTTCTATTATTTACAATCCCTTTGAGATACAATAAAAAAAGTTTCCACACAAAGCTCATTATTTCTAATTAATCCCATAACAAGACTTCAGGATGGCTATGGTATGAAGTTCTTTTCCAAAACAATAATGTCTTATTATCTATTTAATTTTATAAATTTTACTTCTGAGGTTATCAGGATAATTTATGTAATATATAGCTTCTGTTGTTTTAATATGCAACCAGGCTACCAAACACAATATGTGATAAATAATTCACATCTGTGAGATTATAACTTTTTCCTTTGAATTATAAATAAGATATCTGAATTACCAGTTTGGAAATAATGCCTCACAGCTAAACAAAGATAACATACAATTTTCCTTAATTTTTCTGTATCACAAACAGATATCATCTGAAACTTATACCATCTGAAATTTATATTGTGGATCTATACATTCTCTTGGAAATATAGTATATTATTAGGATAAAATAAATGGTCTCCTTCATGAATTGAATTTAGTTTTAAGAGAAACACAGAACATTTGCAACTATACATTCTAATTGCAATAACGTCTTTGATAATATTTTCATATCTTTCCCTCTTGACTCTTTTGGAGAGCTACTAAAATTTAGAAATTTTAAATTAAGTAATCAGTGGAAGAGAATACTCAGGGAAAAGCTGTTGCATATATAATGAGATGAGAATATTATTTAATATCAAGGACTTTATATAAAATAGAACTTACAGGGAGAAAAATAACTTCAATATTTTAAAGTCTTAGTCAAGACAATGGTGATTATATAGAAAAAAAAATAAATCTGCAGGAGTTTGACTTTGGTTTCTTTTTTTAAAAGAAACATTTACATATGTAGGCCACAGTAATCAGATTAACAACCACATTTAAGGTATAAGAAAAGGAGGGTGCCTGGGTGGCTCAGTCATTAAGTGTCTGCCTTCAGCTCAGGTCATGATCCTAGAGTCCCAGGATCCAGCCCTGCATCGGGCTCCCTGCTTGGGGGGAAGCCTGCTTCCCCTTCTCTCATTCCCTGTGCTTGTATACCCTCTCTAGCTGCGTTTCTCTCTGTCAAATAAATACATAAAAAATCTTAAAAAAAATTATAAGAAAAGGAAGGTGTCAGGAAATTCTGACTGCTTTGACTTAAATCTGTTTCCCCCATGTATAAATGTGAACACCAAATATCGACACCTCAGGGGATGACTGTGGTGATGACTTTGTATTCCTGACTGTTTTTCTTCAATCCCTAGAAGGAAGGCCTTTGGGTTCATGCAGGATATTAGTAATTCATTTTATTTTCCTTCCAACATTAAATCAGAAAATAGTTAATAAGATTCTACCATGAACTAGTGAAAAAGTCTTCTACTTTGTAGTTACCATGTTAATTCTTTCAAACATTCCTCTGTTACTCTGATTTCTGAAAACTGCCAGTCTGTGCTTTTTTCTATAAAATGTTTCCCATGGACAATATGTTTCTTAAGAAATGTTAAGGGAATCTAGAGACAATAGTATAAATCCTTAATTTACCACAGAGCATAGCCTCCTTCCTCTGTAAATAAGGGATAATGTGATCATGTTTCACTTCTTTTGAGTATAAATGTGATGTTTCCCATCCCTCTCCCAGGAAGCATTTGACTAACCATTGCCACTGAAACCAGGATGAAGTACAGTGACAAAAGTGCTCTCTCTGACCAAACTTCAGTCAAACTTCTCTGAATACACTTCTCAACGAGGATTTAGCCTTGGGCTTCAGTGACTAGCTCTGCTGGGCCTGTGTGAAATGAGAGAAAATATATATATTGGTCTCTTCCCCTAGGTCCTGACACAGGGCTCCTGAAACCCTTGCAATTTCTTGGGTGATAGGAGTGTTTTGTTTTAATGAGACAAATTTGGATGGGCTCCTGGGTGGGTCCTGGATGAAGGCTGATCACAAGAAAAAATAAACAATGATTAGAAGCTTGAAATTTTCAGCATTTGCCGTACACCCTTTTCTTGAGAACGAAGAGGGCTGCAAATGGAGTTAATGATCTATCATGACTATATTGCCAAGCCTCCATAAGAATCCAACAGTAAAAGTTTAGGAGAGCTTCCAGATTGGCAAGCGCATTGACTTTGATATATTCCAACCCCATAAGGACAGAAGTTCCTGTGTCCTAAGACCCTTCAACCTTCTCCCTAAGAGTCTGGCCATTCATCTGTATCCTTTATCATATCCTTTGACAAACTGGTAACCTCCTAAGTTTTATGACCTGTTGTAGCAAATTCATCAAACCTGAGGAAAGGAACCCCCAATTTGTAAACAAATCAGACAGTAGTTGTGCCACCTGGAGACCTATAATTGCAACTGGCATCTGAAATGGATTGAGAATAATCCTGTTGGACTGGGCCCTTAACCTGTGGGGTCTGACACTATCTCCAGGAAGACTATCAGAATTAAGTTAAATTATAGGACACTCAGTTGGTGTTACATAAACCACTTGTGAGAAAAAAATTTCATGCTTTGGTGACCAGAAGTGTCAGAAATGAAGTGTTCTGAGTGGAAGAGAAAGTAAGGGAGATAGGTAAGACAGAATGAGATCAGAGGGAGAACTGGGTTTCTCCTACTGAGAAAAACCCAGCTTTTCTAACTCAATCTAACTCAGTCTACATTATTACATTTCAGCAAGAATATTGCTAAGTCAGTTTAAAGAGAATTTCCCACCCTTGATCTCTAATAACCCTCAAATTGTTCATACCCACTGTGATGTTGGACCACCCTGGCTTGCCTTCATCTGGAAACCTGTTAGGTCAGTTTAGCAAGATTCCCCACCTACCCTTGTTGTCTTTTCTTTGCAAAGTTTCCATCCACTGATCCCCTCTCCACAAACTTTCTCCTTGCCTACAAATCTCCATTTGTTCTTGTATTCAGAATTGAGCCTAGCTCTATTCTGAGGTCTCTTTTTCTCTTCTGAGACAGTTTCTGAATAAAATCTGCTTTTACTAAGTAACTACTGTCTTGTCCTTGTTTTCTTTAACAATGGTTAGATAAAAACAAGGCTTGATTATCTGAAATAGAAAAAAGTACTTAACTTCAGTTATCCTTAGTGAGCTTGGTAAGAGTAATATAATGATATAAAATATGGTATGATTGTAATTCTCAAGATAATTTCTATCGAAATGCTTATGTCACTTTCTGAAAATGTATATGTGTATTTTCTTATCCTCATATAACACCAGGGATGATAACAACAACAACAACAAAAGATGGAACACAGCATCTGTCTGATAATAACTCTGAACCTGTTGGGAAATTTAAATGATATTATAGTCATAATAATAAAAAGCATAATAGAACTGGTTGATATACAATGTTCTTATTATCTCCAGGTCATTTCTTAATTGCCCTAATGTGCCCCTAGATATGCTGTGCTGGACAGTTTTAGGATGAATATTAAATGAATACTTTCTTTGCACTGAAGGAGTATATGCATTAAAAAATCCTTACCATCTCATTACTAAAAAAGAAAGTAGTCATATGTACTGTAGTCATAGGCACTAACACGACCTGCATTCCCTCAAAATTGAATTACAACTTAGTATTTAATATCTCACAGTCCCCTGCATTTCAACTCTTAACTGTTGATCACAGTTTGGAAATATACATGGATGTATTTCATTATTTGTTTACTCAACGTGTTCTATTCCCTGCCAACATGGAGATGTACACCTGGAAAGGGCAGAGACGCTGTCATTCATTCTTGTTTATTGCAGGCAAACTCGTAACACCCAGTGTTATGTCTAGCATACAGGAGGCATTAAATCAATATTTGTCTGAATAAATCTACTTGATCTTAAACTCTGTAAGGGTAAGAACTTTGTTTAATTTGTTCAATAAGGTATATCTGATATCAGACACTATACTTGGAGCTCAGCTGAATGAACGAGAAAGGAAAGAATGAAAGGGAGGGATAAAGGAAGAAAGGCGACTAGAAAGAGAAAAAAATATGGGATTAAAAAAATGGATAGATTCTTTAACTTTACATATTTTCCTCATCTTTTAGGAGGAATTATATAGAAACTGCATGTAAATCATCTCAAAACATAATCAAACTGAGGGTTACTGGAGGGGAGGTGGTTGAGGGGATGGGGTAACTGGTGATGGGCATTAAGGAGGGCACATGATGTAAGAGCACTGGGTATTATAACACTAAATTCTACCCCTGAAACTAATGATATAGTATATGTTAATTAAATTGAATTTAAATACAAAATTAGAAATCTAGGGACGCCTGGGTGGCTCAGTTGGTTAAGCGACTGCCTTCGGCTCAGGTCATGATCCCGGAGACCCGGGATTGAGTCCCACATCGGGCTCCCTGCTCAGTGGGAGGCCTGCTTCTCCCTCTCTCACTCCCCCTGCTTGTGTTCCCTCTCTGGCTATGTTTCTCTCTGTCAAATAAATAAAATCTTTAAAAAAAATTAGAAATCTATATGTTTATTATCCATATTTTCCACATGAATAGAATATGAGATACTAAAATTTAGTTACACTTTGATAAAATGAAGATGATATAAATTACAAAATTATTTTTGTGACAGTCAAATATTTAATCTTAACAAATAAAGCTATGTAAAAAAATGAGACTAATAGTACTTAGATAGTATTTCTTTTTCTTTTTTTTTTTTAAGATTTTATTTATTTATTTGACAGAGAGAAACAGAGCTAAAGAGGGAACACAAGCAGGAGGAGTGAGAGAGGGAGAAGAAGCAGGCTTCCCATCGAGCAGGGAGCCTGATATGGGGCTCAATCCTGGGACACTGGGATCATGACCTGAGCCAAAGGCAGTTGCCCAACCCAGTGAGTCACCCAGGTGCCCCGTAAATAGTATTTCTAGCAACACTTATCCAGTAAGTGGCGAACCAGGGCTAAAAGTTATGTCTGTGAGACAATATATTTTTCTTCCTAACCAACAATATTCAAAATCAGCCTATTATTACACTTTCAGTTCTATTTAACTAGACAGAACCACACATACAATATTGTTAGAAGTAAAGTCTCTACAAATGAGCTGTATATCATATCACACATGAACTAAAGGCTCAGCATTTTATGTTAATTTGCTAATTCCATTGAGCATATTCTGTGTACCAGGCACCATTTTATAAGCAGAAATCACAGTGAACAGAGCAGAGAAAAATCCCAGTCATTACTGAGATACCAATTCGGCTGGGGAGTTAAATGTATCATCAAATATTACGAATGTTTAGTAAGGATTCAGTGAAAAAAATTAATAAACACACATCTTTCTCTTTTCCTTCATCTTCTCTCTGTCTCTGTCTTTGTCTCTCTCTGACACACACACACACACACCAGTTTCCTCTACAAATTCTTCATTTTCCACCTTCTCTTTCCCATAGGTAATCGATAGTTAAGAGTTGCTAGATGTAGATGTGTACACACATTTTTGTGCTTATAGAAACCTCAAATCAGATGCAAACACATTATATGCTTCTTTTAACATAAATATATAATTATTGAAAAGACCACATATATCTGGCCTTCCACTATTACTTAGGACTTCGGCATTTTAAAATTAAGATATATTTTCATGCAATAAAGTCATCTTTTTTAGTGTAGTGTTTTACAAGGCTTGAAAAAAAATGTATATGGGCTGTAACCACCACCATAATCAAGATCTAAAAATAGTTCTGTCAACCCCCCAATACCCCTTATGTCCCTTAGTAGCTAACCCTTCCCTTATCCAAAACCTCTGACAACCACTAATCTATTTTTTTTTAAGATTCCATTTATTTGACAGAGAGAAACACAGCCAGAGAGGGAACATAAGCAGGGGGAGTCAGAGAGGGAGAAGCAGGCCTCCTGCTGAGCAGGGAGCCCAATGTGGGACTTGATCCCGGGTCTCCGGGATCATGACCTGAGCCGAAGGCTGTCACCTAACCAACTGAGCCACCCAGGTGCCCCAACCACTAATCTATTTTTGTCTCTATATGTGACTTTGCAAGAATGTTCTACAATGGAATTATACATGTGACTAGTCAATAAATCTTAGTTATTAATGACATATTCCATATGTCAAATTTAAGAAGATAATATCTATAGGAGATTTCCTTCTTAGCTTAATTCAAGGAAAATATTTAATTAAGTTTTAATGTAATGCTTTCTCATCAAACACATGATAAATGCCTGTGATACTAAAATGTAAAAAAAAGTGAGATTTTGAATCACTGGAATACTATATTGTTGTCATTTATACCCACAGCATTGGGATCACTCTACATACATTCTCAACACCATGATCATCAAAAATGTTAAATATATTGTTAAATATCACTTCCCAGAGACTGGATAATATATACTCACACTTTTTTTTTATATTGATTCCTATCTATTTTTCTGCTCTTCTTCTGGAACACCATTTTCTTCCTCAACATCTACGTTAATTCCAAACCAAGGGCTACCAATTCAAGCTTAAAATGGCTTTTGTACCCGTCTAGGCTGTTTAACACCCTGGTTCCTCACCTTGGATATACCACTATTCTAGCCTCTTCTGGCATGATTGCAGAAAAAAGGCAGAGTGTATTTTCTTATCTACATCCTGTGCTTACAATTCTACAGTGATTTCTTGTTTAACTTAATGCCAAATCCAAAACAGTGACTATGGTCTTGCATAATTCTTTAAAATCACTGTCATTCTCCCCTCTGTCACTACAATATAGTCACACTAATCTTCTGTCAGTCCTTGGGATACTTTTTGTAAATAGCTCTATAATTTATTTATTTAATCAATTAATTAATTAACTAATTTATTTATTTATTTATTTTAAAGATTTTATTTATTTATTTATTTGACAGAGAGAAACACAGCTAGAGAGGGAACACAAGCAGGAGGAGTGAGAGAGGGAGAAGCAGGCTTCCCGCCAAGCAGGGAGCCCGATGTGGGACTTGATCCTGGGTCTCCAGGATCATGGCCTGAGCCGAAGGCAGTTGCTTAACCAACTGAGCCACCCAGGCGCCCCTATAATTTATTTTTTAACAGGTCTATAATTTACTTTATTTTTTATTTTAACAAGAATAAATTATTTTAACTAGAATAAATTATTTAACTAGAATAAATAAAGTTGAATATTCTTCAACTTTCAGATTCCTTGCTATTCTTCATATAACTAATAAGTATCTCTCCCTTTCTCTCTCTCTCTCTCTTCCTTTCTCTCTCTCTCTTTTTCCAAACAGATTTTACTGAATCCCTAGCCCAATTTATGTTTTCCTCCATATCAGGACCTGAATCAAGAACTTGGATGAAGATAATTTATTTGAAAGATAATCACAGGGGCGCCTGGGTGACTCAGTTGGTTAAGCAACTGCCTTCGGCTCAGGTCATGATCCCAGAGACCCGGGATAGAGCCCCACATCGGGCTCCCTGCCTGGCGGGAAGCCTGCTTCTGCCTCTCTCACTCCCCCTGCTTGTGTTCCTTCTCTCGCTATGTTTCTCTCTGTCAAATAAATAAAATCTTTAAAAAAAGCAAAAAAAAGAAAGATGATCACAGAAAACAAAAGGGTGAAAAGGGTTGCATAAGACAAAAGAGAGAGAGAGAGAGAGAGAGAGAGAGAGAGAAGTCAATAAAATGTACATCAACAATCAATTAACCAAGACTAATCTGTTAGCTGCTCTGAAAAACTGTGCAAGACATCTCACTGAGTATACATTCCTTTAAGGGGAGAGGAGGTTACAACATAATCTAATAATTTTGATCCCTGATGGAATTGGTGTGAATGGATTTGGTGTGAACGCAGCTGTACAAGTTATCACTGTATTAGAAAATGCTCTCTGACAGAAAATAAGAGAGAGACAGAGATAAGAGACATGCTGAAAACGTCATTTACAACCACAGGTGAACAGAGATAAGCTTATGGGATACAGGGTGGAAAATAGAGTCTGTTACAGTTCACCACTTGATCCATGCAGACCAGACCTATCCACTTGTGCTCCACATGGTGTCTAACCTGTTACTGATGCATGAGAATAACTGGCAGTCACAATCTCAAAAATGAGTAAGACAAGCTACGTAGAATCTCTCTGCTTCCACTCATACTAAGGCCATATTGATATTAACATTTTTGTCTCTATCAACCATTGTAGATTTTTTTTTCACCCTTGTCAAGGACATTTGTTATGCATTTTCTTGAGTTAAATGACAGTAATTTATTTATAATGTACTACATTTGAGATGACTATTAGATAATCAAGAAATTACATTGAACAAATAATGGATAAATTAATCCAATTCTGGGAAGAGGTCTAGCTATAGAGATAAAAAATGTACATATGTAATTAGAGGTATATAAAGAATTTAAAGCCACATGAGTTGAACAATATGGAAGTGAATGAAAAGAAAAAGTTCTCAGTACTATAACATAAAGCACAATAGCACTGAGACTTTGGTCCTGTGAGAATAGTCCTTGAGATTAGAAGAAAAGAAGTTAATTTTATGTTTTGAGTGTCTAGTAAAGAAAATTTATTAGGAAGTCATATCCACTGAATTCAGCAACATGAATATAATTATTACTTTGAAAAGAGAAGACAAGTAAAGCAGTCAGAGAGCAAACCTGATTAGGTTATGTTCAAACTAGAACGGAGGTGAGCAGAATTGGAAGTGTCTGGTGTAGAAGAGTGTGTCAAGGGGTTTACAGCAAAGAAGTGAAGAGGCACCTGGTACAAGGAGTAGGACTTGAAAATATTTTGTTTGTTTCTGTTTTTAAGGTTGGGTAAATGGAAGAGTGGTTAAATGCTGAAGAATTAATCTTAGTAAAAAGCAAAAAGTTGGGGCACTTGGGTAGCTCATTTGGTTAAGCGACTGCCTTCGGCTCAGGTCATGATCCCGGAGTCCCAGGATCGAGCCCCACATCAGGTTCCCTGCTCTGCAGGAAGCCTGCTTCTCTCTCTCTCACTCCCCCTGCTTGTGTTCTCGCTCTAGCTATGTTTCTCTCTGTCAAATAAATAAATAAAACCTTTTAAAAAAAAAGCAAAAAGTTGATGAAGCAGGGTCTGAAAGGCGGAAACTGCTAGTTAATTGCTTTAGGAGGTAGGATGGTACCTAATGAACTAGTTGACTGTTTCCTCTCTGATAGGAATCCAGACAGTCCATCCATAGTAATAGGCAACTCAGAGTATATGCACACAGATCCAGATAGATGTTCAGAAGTGGTATGGTAGCTTTTGGAATTTGTCTTCTGATTCTATTCTATCAGTGAATTAGGAAGGAAAGACATCAATTCAGAGTAAAAATGAAGTTAACTGTATTGGAGGTTTGAGGGGAGATTAAAAGATACAAGTGAATATTTGGAAAAGTGGAAGAATGGTGAAACATTGAATGCTATAGGATGAATAGAAACATTCAGGTCCTGCTTAATGTTGTTCGTCATTGATTTTAACTAGAAACTGTACCTATTTTTGGCTTTCCCCCACCCTCCAGACAATTTTAGCTATGACCAAAAAGAGCAGAAGAACTGTTTTATGCAGGCTCTCCCAACCCCCAACAAGTGAGTATAATGAAAGTAAAGAGAACAAAATGCAAAATGAAAAACTATAGACAATGGAATTTAAGCTATGTGAAGGCAGAAGTAAAGCAATGAAGCTAAAGATAGACTGAAAAATGATGAGTGTAATTAGTCTTGATGTCCTGATATGGTGTGAAGCTTGTACAAGTCAGGAGATCAGATGAAACAATCCAGAATAATAATGCTGGAGGTTTGTAACTGTTCTTAAAATTGAGACTTGGGGGGCCTTGCAGGTACTGGTATCCAACACTACGCATGATACAACCAAAGAAGTAAGTAGTCAAGTTTTGTGTCTCTTAACTATTAGAATATTAACTATAATTGGAAGGGAATAAGTCGGATTTGTTCTCCATTTTCTCTCTCTCTCTCTCTCTCTCTCTCACACACACACACACACACACACACACACACACAGACACACACACAGAGTTCCTTAAAATTCTGTTAGGTGGGAGGGCTCAATTTATAAAAAGATGTTCAAGGAATTCATTCACCATTATAAGCATCAGTGTTGACTACTGTTTCTCACCTAATAGTAAACTTTAAACTACAGAATATGTAAATTCTATTAAGTGTCAATGTTTTATAGCCAAAGAGCACAAGGAATATATGAATTTATCTCTATGAATGTATGGGGAACCATGGTGTGTCTCCAAAAGAGGATGTTACTAAGAACCTAGTACAGGATTTGAGTTTTCATGGGTGATTTGGGGGAGAGTATAAAGAAGTAAAAGTTTGCTCTGGATTGGATGCTGTTAAAAAAGTAGGAACAACTCTTTGAATGAATATCTTAATGAACCTTATCTGTAGGATGGTAGACCTGAAGCAGAATAAAACCACAGTTGGTAAAGAAGTAGTAGTCATTTATTTTGACCAAGAGGAGTGTTTGCTATTTTGCTGATGACAGGTGAGCTTGTTTTGTGTGTACCTAGAAAAATAAAGAATTAGGTTTAGTTTGTCTCATTTTATTATAACTCAGAATAACCTTGTCTGAAGTTGATATTCTGCAAGGTTGTTTGTGTCTAATGAGATAATAACATGACTTAGCAATGAGTGTCAGTCCAGTTTCTCAAGGCCTGGGAGTTCTCTTCTCTCTCTCTCTCTCTCTCTCTCTCTCTTCTTCCCTCTTCCTCAGAAATAACGAATAATATTCCATCAATAAGACTTCTGTTAATATTTTAATCATAACAAATTAGTTATGTAAGGCAGGTAACTTTTATTAATAGAAGCCTTCTAAAGACTATTTTAATTGGTGCTAAAGACCATCTTATAAAATCATGCATTTAAAAAAATGGTAAGATTTCAATATTTGAAAAGTACTGCAGCACAGTAAACATATAGAACCTGGACATGGTGAGATATTTGTGCTTATTAGTTTTTGTTATTCCTTAAGTCTGTTTTTTAGACGTTTCTTAGTGGAACTGTATTTACAGATAAGATGGCTTTCAAAACTTGTCCATTGCCTCTAAGTTATCTATTTTTTACCATAATCAAGGGAAATCTACCACATACTTTCAATGGGAATGTGTATTTTATTACTGATTTACCCCTAGTTTTCCTTTCCTACTTATCTCTTTCCTAACCGAAAGGTCAGGTACTTTGCTATTATATTTTTAACATGCTGTTTTTGGGGAAATGAAAAAAACATGCATTATAAAAATACTATTGATCTTACCCGTTGAACATTAAAAAATTAAGGTTCAAAATCATTTAAAAAGTGTGTGATTCATAATCGTATGCCTCCTTGAAGTAAGGTTAACAGAGTCTTATCTGTACATATGGTTATTTATATGTGTTTATGAATGGTATGTGTGAAAGTATATTTTTATTTTTTATTGTGGCATACTTCACCAGTCCAATTAAAATTTATGCCTGTTGAATCTGATAAATTTTCTGCCCATCACTCAATCTTGACTTAAAGTAAAATTAATCCACAAGCAACTCAATCAATCTAAACAAGACTTCTTGTGAATATTGATTTATTCTACCAACTCACTTAGTTCTACCAAATTACATCTGGTCTTATTTAGAAGGCTAAAAATATGTTATTACACTAATGACCTTTTTGAATATCTCACATTTGGTTAACCCTTAGCTGAGGACATTGTTGAAATGTGAAGTGATACACACTAACTTGCATTTTTGGAGACAGAAATTCTTTCAATAGAATATTCTTTTAAAAATAACTTCCCCCCCCAAATACCTTCCAGATTATCATTGTCTTCCATAGACTAACACTCTCCCTTAGGAATAAAGGTGTTCACAGAATTATATCCCTTTCCTTTCATCACATCTTCTTATTCCAATCCTCAACTATAACTTTATATTCGCCCTTGTTTGGTAGTTTTGGTGGCTTTCATGATCATGGGTACATAAAGATACGTAAAACTATCCATGTACTTAGAGAAATCAGTGCCTATTTCTAACATAGTAATTTCCAATAATATTTTAAATCTACCTAGTGATGACAACATACTCTATAATATTAAATAAGATGTATCATTTATTTCCCCCAGTGAAAGGAAAAAGGATTATGGTGAGAAGTGGAGAACAAAAACCAGAAGTACAGATAAATAAGTAAATTCATACTTGTGGAATCCTTGTATCAAAATTAGTTTGCTTTCATTATGCCCTTCTTGGCTTTCATCCTTCTCCCCATCAGCCACTATCTCTACATGTCATGGTTCTCAGCTTGCTGTCACTAAGTGCTTAAAACAATGCATGAAAAAAAAATTACAGCAAGGCAGTAACTGAAATTAATGCAAAATTGTCTTCTGTCTACCAATTCTAGTATAAAACCTTCTATAATGGGAAGATTTGTAATCCACTGGCAAGATGAAAGAACAAACAGAAAGACGAAAGGAGAGAAAGAATTTTATTTGTTTGTTTGTTTGTTTATTTGACGGAGAAAAACAAAGCTAGAGAGGGAACACAAGCAGAGGGAGTGAGAGAGGGAGAAGCCGGCTTCCCACCAAGCCGTGAGCCTGATAAGGGACTCTATTCTGAGACTTGGGAATCATGACCTGAGCTGAAGGAAAACGCTTAATGACTGAGCCACCCAGATGCCCTAGAGAAAAATTTAAAAAAAAACGGAAGGAAGGGGTAAAGAGAGGAGAGGGAGGAAGGGAGATATTCTTGTGCATTAACATGAGAAAATTCACATACTTAGTCGTCTCCCAAATCGAAAAATATTATATTTATTAATATTTTAATGGCAGAAGCTATATGAAATGTAGCAGAGAAATCAGCATTTGCCACATGTCTCATTAACAGAGTATCAGTGAATATAAAGTCAAAACATGCTATTATCCAGGAAAATTATTATAGATTCTCATGTTTTGTAGCTGTTGTAGAACTGTCAACACTACAAAGAGTGTGTTGAAATTTAATTTTTACTTGGAACTGTATTATGCTGATGTTGCTAAATAATCCGTGGGGAAGTAATACATTTATGTGGTACATATTTATAAAGAGTAAATTAAAAACTTATTTTAAAGAGTTGATTAAAAAAAGATAAAATTACTTTTGCATAGTTTTATTTTGTATGCATGCTTACTCTAAGATAAATATGTGAAAATTATGGTAAAGAAAAAATCATTAACATTTTGAATTTTTTATACTTTTTTACAAATTGAAGATCTAATTTAGATTTTAAAATAATTAATCAGTCCTCTAGTCATTATTTGATGTGTTTTTGTGCACAGATTTATGTTTTGTAATATGAATTTTAATTATTAGACCACATTCTGTTTATGTACTATTAACTTAATTGTTGTTATTTTTGCAACAGAATCATACCATTATAAAAAGTGACACTGCGTAATAATACTCATTATCTGGATAGAAAAAGTATCTTTTATAATTTTCTTTTTTCCTAAAGTTTCAGTCGTTTTCACATGTCCAACCATTTTTGGTCCTGGCTTGCATAGACTAAAAATTGAGTTTGATAATATTTGTTTTGCATTAATATTTGAAGTCTCTTCATTTTTTTTTGCAAAAATGTAATTTTCATTCAGTTTATTTTCTTCATATAGGTATTATATATTTTTTTACACAATTCTCTCTGCATCTTATAGTTTTACTGTTTTAAGTTGTGATCTAAGTTGGACTCTTCATTTCTATTTTCTCAGTGGTAATTACATGAAAGATGATTACTAATATTTAATACCCAACATATAACACTTCACTAAGGGATATTATTGATATAAATAACTTTTATGGGTTATCTGAAAAACATTTTTTCAATAACTGCCTTTTCAATACATCCAAAATTTTCAGAACAAGGAAATTTTATATATATGTGTGTGTGTGTGTGTGTGTATTTTTAACAATTTTATTTATTTATTTGACAAAGAGAAACACAGCTAGAGAGGGAACACAAGCAGGGAGTGAGAGAGGAAGAAGCAGGCTTCCCGCTGAGCAGGGAGTCTGATGTGGGGCTGGATCCCGGGACTTCAGGATCATGACCTGAGCTGAAGGCAAACACTTAACAATTGAGCCACCCAGGAACCCCAGGTAGTATATATTTCTGACGATTATTATAAACTCAGATATTTTTCATGCTTATGGTTCCATATTCATAAAAAATAGATTTTTACTAGAGAATATAATCCTCCTTTTCAGACTTTCAAATTGGTTTATTTTTCAAATTATATATATTTCATGATTTAACATTTCTCATGTCTCTTCTATTGCTTGTCTCCATTTTCTTTTCATAATATCTAGAATATATTATTTTTTCCTTTATCCTTTTATTTATACATATGTATGTATGTATGTATGTATGTGTTTCTTTTTAAGTAGGCTCCATGCCCACTGTGGAGTCTGATGCAGGGTCTGAACTCACAAACCTACCAAGACCTGACCTGAGATCGAGCCAGATACTTAACTGACTAAGCCACCCAGATGTCCCTTTCCTTTATCATTTTAGATATGATTTTAATTTTATTTTCATAATTAAAGGACTTGCTTTTTATTTTGTTATTATCTTCTACCTATTTTATTAATTTTACAACCATATTTTTTATGTTCAGAGATAATGCTAATTAATCTTGTAGCTTTTGAATTAAACTATTCCAGGCTGCAGTTTTTCAATGAGGAATATCTCCATATTCATATTATATATGTTTCAAACTCTGACTTGTTCTATTTAATTTCTTACTTGAACAAGTAACATTTAAGACTTTTAGAAATTATTATATTTGAAGATTGCTAATATTATTTGGGCTACTAATTTCTAAATATATTGTATTGAATTTAAAATACACTACAAGTACAGTTGATGATTTTAGAGACCACTAAAAATTTCTCCATGTTCTCTGATCACTATTTTTATTTATTGTTACTATCATTTGACAAATTTTCCTTGGTGATCTGAAAGATTTATTCTCCATTTGTAGAATATAAAATTAGATTTCTCAGTATTTAAAATTTCTTGCTAACAGTGAATGAATGTGTGTTTGTGTGTGTGTGTGTGTTTAATCTCTAGTTTATAAGTGCTTTACCTAACAGCTCACAAAGAGCCAACACTAACAAACCTTTTTAACATAATAGCTAAAAATCTGAACTCCTGTATCTGTTACAAGACAAAGTACAGTTTTTATTATTGAGATATTTGTTGTAGAAATGTCACTTAGTTTTGTTTACTGATTATTATTATTTATTTATTTTTAGAGTGAGATGAGTTAAAATCAAGTCACTCAATGGACTAAGCCACCCAGGTGCCCCATGTTCAATGATTATTATTTCACCAAAATTTTATCTCTGTAGAAATAATGCTTTTAAAGCCTTAGCGATTTCTTATATTAGAGTGGGAGAACAGCGCACTAAGAACACAGAAGATATAGATTCCAAATACCTTAGTCTTCAACTTACGGTCCCTCAACTATAAATCATATAGGATAGTGTATGTTTAAGTGTTTCGAAAGAAGTGAAGACCTCTAGAATTAAGTATATATTGTCTTATTGAAATATAAAATTAGTAGACAGAGAGATGACTCTATCACTGCCAAAGTAGTGATATACTGAAATAACCAAAAAAGTGCTCTAATTTAAGATACAATTTCTTTTCTCATATTTTCCCAGTTTCATTTTATCATGAATAACTAAAACTGACTTTCACTCAGTGGAAAAAAAAAGAACAATAATTAATTGAAACATTTAAAGAGTTCTTAATCCTCTAATTACTGAATGTCAGCATCATATCTCAAGAATTTAAATATAAGATGTAAGATAAAATCTCACATATGGCTGTTTTCTTTACCCATATGGTACTATGAACTGTAGTCCAAAGTGGAATAAGTTGTCAGTAGTGAGATTGGCAAGTGACATTTTCCTCCATTAGTTCTGGAGTTCTTCATTTCACTCTAGAGTCTTATCTTCATATGAGGCTTGTCACTATCTGTACTTGTCACCTCAAGTGAATGAACAACTTTCTAATATGTTCCTGACATCGGGATTTCAACATGTGGGAGGATTTATGAACAACCCCTTGACTGGCACTTCAAATATCACTCATCTGCTACATGGTGGTTTCAGTCTTCCTGAAGAGTTAAGGCATTCCATGATGGGGTATCTTAACTATTTCTGACTTTTTTTTTTTAATCTTAAAAAAATGGGTTATAGATTATATATATGTGTTATACTTTCTGTAAATTTATCTTTCAGGCATCTGTTCACTCTGTAAGGTCATCAATATAAACCAATCAATCAATCCAATAAAGTAAGTGTATATAAATGTTACAAATAAAATTTTCTAATTTACACATATTACTATTCACTGACAGTGAAAAAATAAAAACAGAAACATGTCAAACATTAAAGTATATAATACATTTAAAATAAAGTTATTACAGAACAATTAATAATTTCAACAATGGTATGAGTAAGAGAGGTAATGTGTGTCCTTATTTATTAGTAATAGAATAACCTACTGTAAAACATCTACATTTTATATATTCCTTAAGATCAACCAAATTGATAGAACAGAAATATTTAATTTAAAAAAAGATTACATGTGCTACAAATGGGACACTTAGCATGTAGATAAACAATAAAATATTTTCTAAAGTATCATTCAAATGCTATATATCATCATTAAAAAAAGTGTCAGGATATTGCTAACAGAGAGGGAAGTGAACAAGAGGGAGACAAAAAGAAATTTTCACCTTCTTTATAACATCAAAAATGACTTAGAAAAGATAGGATAGTAATACAGACTTTGTAATTTCATTGTGAATCTAATTTGATATAAGCACCATTTTGTCCTTCCTTACTCTATAATACGTTTAAATCTGACCCTCAATAAAATGTCAGTGGGGACCAACAGACCTCTGAAGCTGTCTTCTAATCAATTGATTCTATAAGGACCTATTAAAAGCCAGACCTTGGTTACTATAATAAAATTATTATTGAACACTGACTATAAGGAGGTGCTTTCATACCTCCCACCCTTTATTTTCCTCCTCCCCACATAATAGCAAGAATTGGCATTCATAAGCTATGTCCTTCCTATTATAGTTCAAACTCGTTTTGAAATGCATTTTTCAAGATATGAATGTGAAAGTTTTTTTGTCTCATGCTTTGAGATTTGTCTCCTTAGATTTATATATAAAGATGTATTTTTTTAGTCCACTTAGGAAACCATTGTTCCTAACAATCAATATGTATATGTAATTCCAACCTCTTATAGTTTTGCTATTTATATAAGGTTATTTAACAGAATAACATTTGTCAGAAAAAAAAAAACACTTTTCAATAGGCTAATTTGCATTAGCATTAGAAATGGAAGGTAGCCACTCTTCCTAATAAAACTGGGCGACTTGTGTCAATAGGTCAGGATAGAGGCATGTCTAAACATTTTAAAACAAAACACATGCTGAGAGGCCTCACATATTTAATAACATAATTATTTAAAGGATTATGGAATAGAAAGAAAAGATTTAGCAAATGCTTACCACTTTTGTGCTATTTCAAACTTGGTAAATCAAAAAAAAAAAAGAGAAAATGTTCAGAAATGAGCCTGTCGTACAAGCATAACATGGGATATGATATTTGTTTTCCCTTTTAAACCTCTCAGAGAATTTTTTCTCTCTCATTTTTTGACATCATTTCCTAGGCCTACCTACAATTCTAGGTTCAAATAGAAGATCGTGAGTGCTACTTTTTGAATTAAAGAATTACAGCTAATATCACAGATGAACATTTTTAAGGACTGTGCTGGTTTCATGAAAGTCCTCAAAAAACTGGGGTTGTACCTTCTATTGTGACTCATCACAACAGTGCCATCCTCACTTAATGGATAGGGATGTTCCTAGAGTCCTGACCACAGCTTTTAGGGGAATTCAAGTTTGCACGAGACGATTCCTAGATACAAGAAGTAAGAGGTAATTGAGCAAGTAGTGGACTGTGGCCACTCAAGAGAGGAATAGTGCTGGCAGCTGCAAACACATGAGCTGATTTTAGTGACAAACAAAAGAAAAGGATTTCCTTTGGGGGCTTGAGAGATGCCAAAAAAGCCTACACATATCAATGGAAAGCACAGAACAATATTTTTTCCCCTTTAAGGTAGTGAAATAAACTGAATATGAACTGGATATTTCAATCTTCTAGTCTCTCACTGTATTTTCATTTGGAGAGATTTCAAATTATATCATAAAAGCAGGAACAAAGAGTAAAAATAGAGGGCACTTTCTCTATTGACCATATTCATTTCATTATGATCTGGGTCATAGCTTCTTTTTTTTGGAATAAACTTGGAATAAGATCTTATTTAAATAGGCTGATAGCTGACCTGATTTACATTTTTGTTATAGTATGTATTTCTTTGTATGGGATAGCTGGTAAATAACTTTAAAAATGAGAAAACGGTTGACCTACATTTTAAAAATAAAAGACAAAGAGAGAAGGAGAGAGAGGCTGGAATGGAGGGGGGAAGGAAAATGATTTGTTTTTGAAGGCAAAAGAAACAAATCTCACATATATTTTTGGCACATTATATTTGAGATCAGAAATATGAATATAAATAACTAAGGAAAAGTATAAACTGAAATTTTATATAAACAAGAAGAACAATTAAAGAATTAACCTTCTTTCTAATGAAATTTCAGTTAGTTTTACAAAATGTTTGAATATATATATTTTGCAAATTGTATATATACATTTGCTAATTATAAGGGAGACAACATGGAATATATAAATGTATTATATAATCAAATATTTAGATTTCATATAGATCATACATAGATTTGATATATAAAAACAACATTTATATGTTTACATATTTATATTACATATATTATAGAAAGTACTTAGAAAAAAATTCATCTGCTTTCAGGTTCAAACTTTTTTTTTTCAAGATTTTATTTACTTGAGAGAGAGAAAGCACACCTGCAGGAGCAATGGGCAAGGATGGGCAGAGGGAGAGGCAGAATCAGACTTCCCACTGACCAGGGAGTCCAATGTGGGACTCAACCTCAGGACACTTAAGGCAGATGCTTAAATAGGAATATGTGGAATAAAATGTTTTAGAATTAGGAAGTGTTCAAACTTAACAAGTAGAATTTATCCAAATAAAGAAAACTGTAAATTATTTGCTTCCAGGAAGATGAGACAGAAAGCTGATTAATATTTCTAGTCTTATGTAAGACAAAGAACTTTGGGGGTGTGACCGGTCAATTAAGCATTATTAAGGATGTGAGGATCTTTCATGTAATGCTAAAAAGCTCAGAATTTGGGGCTCCTGGGTGGCTCAGTTGGTTAGGCGACTGCCTTCAGCTCAGGTCATGATCCTGGAGACCCGGGATTGAGTCCCACATCAGGCTCCCTGCTCGGCAGGAAGCCTGCTTCTCCCTCTCTCACTCCCCCTGCTTGTGTTCCCTTTCTGACTGTGTTTCTCTCTGTCAAATAAATAAAATCTTTAAAAAAATAAAAAAAAATTAAAAAAAAAACGCTCAGAATTCTGGGTAGTGTGTAGACATCAGATATTTATATGGATAAGGCAATATGGGCAAATTTGTATCTTAAATCAGTAAGAGAGAAACAGGATTATTTAAAAAGCTATTATAATAATCAAGTTGAGATCTGATAAGAATTTGGATCAAGAAAATATTAATAAATATAGTAATGGCAAATACACTGAAAAAATTACCAAAATACTAATTTACAAGGACTTTGTGATGTCTCAGATATATGGATTAAACATTAAGAAATAAGACCAACAATTTTATATTTGGTTTGGATTTGGCAAGATGTGGAGCTCATCTTTTTTTTTTTAAGATTTTATTTATTTGACAGAGAGAAACACAGCTAGAGAGAGAACACAAGCAGCGGGGGTGAGAGAAGGAGAAGCAGGCTTCCCACAGAGCAGGAAGCCCCATGTGGGGCTCGATCCCAGGACTCTGGGATCATGACCTGAGCCGAAGGCAGATGCTTAGCAGCTGAGTCACCCAGGAACCCCTGGAGCTCATCTTTTAAAACTTTGCCTGGAGCTCAACTTTTAAACCTTTAAGGTAAATGCCTTTTTTTTTAATTGAATAATACCATTTGTTATTTCTTCCAGGTAAAGTTTTTGCCATAACCTAAAAGGGTAATTCCAGGAATTTCAAACTCATTTACCTATATATAAATCAAGAATTGAATAAATATCATTCAACTTTAAAAGATTATAATTTTATGAAATGTATATCACTGAACTATTATATATTGTTGTCTCTGTACTGTGTATATTTTTCTCTATTCTATTAAATATAAATTCGTCTTCAAGGAAAAGAATACTGTTACTTGGGTTTTCTATCTAGCTCCAAGCAGTACCTCCTTGTGACTGAGCATAACATTTAAAATTAAAAAACAAACCATGACAACCACCACAACAACATGATTCTAAAGAAGTTAACATCCATCCTTTTATAACCACCAAGCTTTAGTCCAAGTTTTACTTTTACTCCAAGAGGCAGGAAAATTTATTAGTTTGATGCCATGACACTGGGCTATCCTTAGTAAGTTGTATCCCAGAGTGCAGAAATTTTGAACTGTGCAACCTTCTCTTCTATCCATGGACATGTATGAATAGAGTGATGCAACATGTTGGCATATTTGAGGACTCTTCATTTTTGTGTTATTTTCTAGGTCTCAGTGGCTGTTTATTAAGCATTATAGACTAGAACTTAGTTTTAAAAAGTGACCTTGATGGGGCGCCTGGGTGGCTCAGTTGGTTAGGCGACTGCCTTCGGCTCAGGTCATGATCCCGGAGACCCGGGATCGAGTCCCACATCGGGCTCCCTGCTCGGCGGGAAGCCTGCTTCTCCCTCTCTTGCTCCCCCTGCTTGTGTTCCCTCTCTGGCTGTGTTTCTCTCTGTCAAATAAATAAAATCTTAAAAAAAAAAAAAAGTGACCTTGCTTGGATATGTTGCTCAAATTTCATACTCTTAAAGTTTTACCAAACAATCCTACAATGGAATATTGACAGGGAGTAATCTTACCAGATGGCAATAACAGTACTCAGGATTCCCATTTGCCAATAACACTTGTGACTATATATCCCTCCAGAACCACAAAGAAATGAAGTATGATTGGTTCAGCAGAGACTTCAGGCCTTCTAAAATACAGTTTCATCAAAACTCTACTGCCTTCTTAGCATATTACATTCAACAGTAAAGCTCATCAATGCCCCTTACAGGTTTATTTTCATTGAGTTATAGAACATCTTACAATTGTGCAACCTCTTTCAGCCTAAGTTAACCTTGTTTTAGAGACAAAGAATTATTTCAGTTGCTAATTATTTACCCTATGGTTCAACCATCAGATAAATTTTACCTGTTTTTGCTACTGAAGAATGTAAGTTATTTAATATCATTAAGTACAAGTTTTCACAACTTTGAAATGGGAATTAAATTAAATCTCTGAAAGTGTAAGGATTAAATAAAACAGGTCTCATAAAGGTCTTAGCACAGTAACCTTAATACAATAAGTACCCAATGAAAAGATGAGCATTAGTACTATTTATGGACTGTAAGTATCCAGGGTTGATCTGTAAATCAGTTATAATCACTGATGTGATGAGATTTTGAAAAACAAAACCTATAATCCTATTGTTATTATTATTAAAATGTGTAGAGCTAGGTGTATAAATTACAACTCCAGTCAGTGCTTAGACCATACTAAACACATAAAAACAAGTGAACATATGAATGGGAAAAATATCAGTGTTGGTAATTAGCCCTTCAACATGGCTCTATCTAACATAAACACTTTTCTTCGGACTCCTCTAAACATTTACAAGTTGGCTAGTCTGAAATGTCTACCATCGATTATCAGAAAAACAAATTAGAAGTTTACTGACTTGCTCAGTTACCAACACAGCATAAGAACTGGGATTTAAATCACACTGTCAGGCTCAGGAGACCAGATTTTATTGCATCTCTAAGTATTATGATTAATTTGCATTTATTTAGCACAAAGAAACAAAGAAAATAACTTTAAATTATAAATAAATATACACAGGATTAGTGGTTACTAGGCCTAAAAACAAAGTAGATCCTAAGTATACAAATAAAGGAATGTAAGCCCTCTATAAAGAATGAATTACCGCATTCAGAGTGATATGGTCCTTACGTTTCTTCTAGTGTGTCATATTAAGTGGTTTCCCAGCACATAGAAATAAAACCTTGGCACTTAAAATGAGATTCTTTAATAAATACATTAATTTGTCATTAAACATTTTCCAGTTTTGTTTTATATACTGATTGGTTTGGAATGGTTAATGACACTGAGTGACTTGGATCCATTCCACTGTCAATACCTCACCTCACCAGAACAAAGATGGGATCTTAGATTGAAAGACATATGCCTAGAATTCAATCAGGTACTTAATGTGTTCAGTAAATATCGATAAAGTGTTCTAGGCACTGTGCTATGTCCTTGCTCTTCAACAATCCACCTCCCGAGGCAGAGGGATACATATAAAGTAATAATGATGATATCAACTAAAAAAGATACCAGTAAAGTATTTTTAAATTTGCATCATAAGTGGTACCATAGTGGCATGGGAAAGTAGTGAAGACCTCACAGAGAGAAGTACCTTTGAGCTGTGTTTTTATGAATGCAAATAACTTTGCTATCCAAAAAAAAAAAAAAAAAAAAAAAAAAAAAAAAGAAAGAAAAATGGAAAGAGCATTTCAGGCAGGAGGAATAGCATACCTACAGGCATAGAGCAACTTGAGGCAGGAGGAACATTTCAGAGACTATTGCAACTGATGGAGGAAAAATGAGGGCGAAACACATGCACACACACATATACACACAAACCAGTAAAAACATAATGGTCAATAATATTACTTTATACATACAACCCGGGAAAAATATCATGTTTTAATATCACAGATGAAATTTGATATAATACAAAGGAAAATAAGAGATAATAGACAATAGATGACTTTTCCCCCAGCATTATAAACAGAATTCATCTTGATTTTCATTAAAAGAGACTAATGAGCTAAGAGTAAAGCTTGATTATACTGTGAAATAACCAGTCTTGATTGTTTATTGTATATTCACCTGACAAAGATTTGACTTTTAAAGAAGGCTTTGCTAATAAATGGGAATATATGCCAGAAAAAGATGAATTTTTACTTTTTCCTAGCTCATATGAAAGATGTTGCTTTCTTGTTAACATGGTTGAGTAACTCATGTTGAAACCAATTAGTAACTTGAGACTGAATCTCTGAGTTTGCATGGCAATCAAATAGTCATGAAAACCTGAAATATAATTAAAATAATATGTTTCATATCAGTTAAATTTAATAATAGTAATCAGAGCAAATAATTACTTCAACCTGAGAGCCTCCAGACATTTCTGTTTTATAATCCTGGTTGCTTACTTCAAAAATCAAAATATTATTTGACTTGACAATGTATAAGACCCATAATAATCATACAGAATGTATTAGAGTCCTACGGTTTTTGTAACAAATTGCTACAAAAATTCACAGTGACATAAAACAACGCAATTTATTATCCTGCAGTTGTGGAGGTTACAAGTCCAAAATGGGTCTCACTGGCTAAAATCAAGGTACTGGCAAAGCTGTATTCCTTTGGAGGCTCTAAGGGAGATCTATATCCTTGGCTTTTCCACCGTTTAGAGATTGCCCGTATTCCTTGACTTGTGACCCCCTTCATCTTCAAAGCCAGCAGTCTGTCAATTCTCTCTCATTTCTGTCTTTTTCTGCTGCTCTCCTCCACTATTAAGAATGCTTTGACTACACTGTACACACCTGGATAATCTACTTATTTTAAGGTCTCCTGATTAACAATCTAATTTCATCTGAAACTTTAATTCTACTTTGCCATGGTATGAGGGCAAGGGATTTGGTGAGGTGGGAGTGGTTATTGTGTGTACTACAGAGAATAAGAATATTAAAAAAAAATTTAGATTATTGTTTTACAACTCTAAATTATGAAGACCAAGAAAAAAATGTATCTTTATAGTAAAGAGCTTATGTGCTGGGTACTTCAACATTTTGATGGCTACGTTAGGCTGCTTCAACTTTCTTTACCCTTGGGATCAGTAGTTACATTTTATTTAATTTTCCAATTAAGAAAAATTAAATTAATTACTTGCAGTTTGCCCTTGAGAATACATTCTTCAGTTTTAATGGCATATAGTTAGTAAGCCTCAGGAAAGGAAGGTTTACAAAATGTTTATTAACAGTCACAATTGCCAACCCTCTTCCACATCATCTCTAAAGTATAATTTAAAAATCTATGGAATATCTTCTCATAATACATCAAGTTTGGGGAGGTAGAGATGGAAGAGGAAAGAAAAGGGAAAAGAGGAAAGGCTGCTTTTGTCTAAAGTAAGTTAGAAATTACATATTTCCTCCTCTCTGTCACTGGTGAAAAAGGAAGGGAAGAAAAAAAAAGAAAGATCTAAAGAAGAAAGAAGAAAGAAATCAAAGGAAGGAAGAAAGGATATTAATATAATGCTGTCTCAGTAATCCACTATTTTCAAACCGATTTTCAGATACAGGGAATAGATATCTTTAAATCGTCAAAATTCTTGCATTCATAAGCTGCAAAATCCTGTATTCTTTAGCAATTATCCCCTTCTTTTTCTTTGTAATTCCCTTATCTTATCAATTTGTTTTGCCGTGTTTTTCATCTCTACTATGTGGGCTTTGAGGTCTTGGTTATTAAGATGTATTGAATGTTTTCGTACTTGTACTAATTTTCCTTGGATGAGTGTATCACCCAAGGTGTTACTCTTTCTTGCCACTTAAAAAAAAAAAAAATAAAGTATAGTTTTTCCTCTTTGCTGCTGCCTACCACTTTTCCTGTCATGAATCTTTCACTATGTGTGTTACCACTTCTTCATTTTCTTCTTCTTCTCCCTTTTTAAAGGTTTAATTATTTATTTGAGAGAAGGAGAGCATGAACATGGGGAGGGGCAGAAGGAGAGAATATCAAACAGACTTCCCACTGACTGGAGCTCCATCTCTGGATCCTGAGGTCAGGACCTGAGCCTAAACAGAGTTCAATGTGCTCACCCAACTGTGCCACCCAGGCCCCTGCCTGTTACCACTTATGACCATTACTACTGCCAATGCTGTATCCCACAGCCTGTTGCAGTACTCCTGCTTGATTGTTATAATCATCCCCCTTCCTTCTTGTTCAGTCTTTTTTTTTTTAATTCTATATTTAATCCATATTGATCCATTTTATACCTGGTCAGGACTGACTAATGTGATCATACTTATATTTGTTGACTACACATTCTATTTATAGGCATGGGGTAACTGGGCAATGGACATTAAGGAAGGCACATAATGTAATGTGCATTGGGTGTTATATGCAAATCATGAACCACTGACCTCTACATCTAAAACTAATGATACACTATATGTTAACTAATGGAACCTAAATAAGTTAAAAGAATTCTATTTATAATATTTATAAAATTTAAATCTTCTGCTCATAAATGCTATTCATTCATAGTCACTAAATATTAATGGAATGCTTACACTTCAGTATGAACAGTGGTGTTATTATTATTAATTTAGGGGCAATAAAACAATATATAACTGCTATCTCCAAAGAGTTTATAATTTAGCTGTAGAGATGACAAACACACAAAATAACAATTTTTAAATCAGAGCTAATGAATATGAGAATAATAGAAAGTGTTATCAAACACCAAAAGAAATGAGATTTTGTGTTAAAATATTAAGGACTAGTTCATTGAGATAATTTTTATCCGCCCCTACGTTGCAAATATTGTCATTGTCAAAAATTGAAATTTCTAGCTCATGGACAGATAAAATACAGTAGGTGGTAGGCGTTTTTAATTCTTAAATGATAATTTGGTACAAAAAACAAAATCTAGACTCAAAAGATATCAGTTTGATTTTTTGTTCCATGTCCCTTTTATTTATCATCAGCCTTATCTGTGCTCTTTCCAAATATCTGGGAAAGTATCCCCATCTATGTAACAAGGAACACCCCCATGAGCCAGACAAGTTGGTTTATCTGTTTCTTATATCAGACATTGGAAGTCTTACTTGTACAAAGTGAAATGGCTTTCTTTCCAATTGCCACTTTAGGAAAGCATCATGAGATGCCAGATGGATGTTTGGCTAAATATAAGGAAACTTCATGCCTAAGTATTGCTCTTGTAAATCCATAACATGTGCTTTTTGCATGTAAGATTCAGATACTTTGGTAGAAGCCCTCAATAAAATATCTATATGTATGCAAAAATGTAGTATAACATCTGCATGCAAGTCAGGTACGTATTCTTTTCAAAACAAACTAACAAAATGGGGTCTGTCTCAATGAACTAAAAATGCATTGATATTTCCACCACTTAAAATAATTGGATTTTATCTCTCTATGGCAAGGTACATATTAAAGGAATTTTGCTGACCTTCTGTCCCCACATACTTTTTTCTTAATGCATTTCAGAAGTATTGAAAGTTTATGACAAAATCACACATGAAAGAAGTAGAGGCTTAAATAAAAACTGCAGGCAACAAAACTATTTAGATAAGTAATGGCTAGGGAAACACTGCTCTGTCAGATTAACTTTGTTAAATAAATTATTGCATTAAGATTTATAAGTATGACAATAAAAATCTAAACTTTCAAAGTTTCTAAAATGAATAAGAACAAAATTTAGAAGTAACTATTGTAGTTCCATAAACCACCTGTTAATACAAGTGTTGCTGCCATTTTAACTACACCAAAAATATTCTGTTTCTTGGAAGTCTCATGGAAAATCATGTTCATTAAAACTAAAGAAATTGTTAAAGATTAAAAAAAACTAAACAGGTATTTATCTTTCCAAAACATCTGTCTTTTAAATGATATGTAATTCACTGTTTTCATTTTTCCTTAGATAGGAGTATTTAGTAGAAATTTCCAGTACCAGAAAAACTATCTGTATATTGAGAAGCAATCCATAAAATGCAGGAAAAAAATTCAGATTTTCTATAAGGTCATAAAATTTCAAGTTAGGAAGACAACATTCTCCATAAAGAAAATCACCATTTTGGAGTCATAATGAAAGCAGTATCTATTTAAAGTTGATCCTCTTTTTATTTTTTTTATTTTTTATTTATTTTTTATTTATTTTTTTTTTAAGATTTTTATTATTTATTTGACAGAGAGAAACACAGCCAGAAAGGGAACACAAGCAGGGGGAGTGAGAGAGGGAGAAGCAGGCTTCCTGCCGAGCAGGGAGCCCGATGTGGGACTCGATCCCGGGTCTCCAGGATCATGACCTGAGCCAAAGGCAGTCGCTTAACCAACTGAGCCACCCAGGCATCCCTGATCCTCTTTTTAAATTAAATTAAGTAATATAAACTAGGATCAATGTATTTATTTTATCACATCTGACTATTAATATTTTCCTTTAAGTAGTAAGTCAGAAAATTTATTTCAATAGCTGCTGTGCTTCCATTCTAAAAGTGAATTTCTGTTAGTTACTCTTTGAAGTAGTGATAAGGAGCTCAATTGATTCATTGGTGTACTGGACCAGCTGGATGACTATATGCTGCTTACAGAGAAGATTTTGAAACTTCTGGCTAAAGCCTTTGATGTGTGATCTCCTATATACTATAGCTAGTTCAGGCTGACATACCTGAATAGAATTTCTGGGGACAGTTAAATTAAGTCCCCAAAGAAGAATCTGGACAGAATAAGCTCCTTTCCCTGAGAGCATGTACTTTCCCATTAAGGGCAACAATTATGTTGCAAAGGCAAACTCATAGAAACAAAAAACAAATGAAATTTGTTCATCCAAGGTTTTCCAAGAACAGTGTTCTGTGATCTCATGTTTAAATGTGAGCTAGGGCCTGAGTGATCCTAAACATCAATTTATGAATAAGAAAAATCTTTTCAGCATGCACATCTCTGATTCTGTTCATGTTTGTTCAAATGCAAGGTAAAGCACTTTCACACAGAAATTATTTTGTTAGGGCAGCACTCTGCCTTTGCACCTCCAAGGGATGCTGAGTGGGAGGCAGAAGGCACCCTTGCTCTCCACATGTTATGTAAAGGGCCACATTAAGAAATGATCCACTCCTACAAAAAGGAATGAGGACAGAGAAGTACTGGTTCATTACCTTTCTTCAACTTGACCCTCATTACACTCAAATAAATATTCATGAATCCCCCTCAAACTGGGTCATAGGCAGGATGAGGAAGGTATCTGGGATAAAAAATGATAATGCTTGAACTTAAAGAAAAAAAAAATCCTGTTAATTTTTCATTTGTGTTTATAGCTCAATATTAATGCACATTTCTTACAAGAAAAATAGACAATAAAAGCATTTGTTGAAAACCTGAATTCATTATTTTTAACGTAATTTCTTTTCTTTAAATAAGATACAAAGGTCAGTAATTGCCATTAAGTTCCATTTTAACATACTGAATAGCAAATAAACAACATATTGATACAGCATTTATTTGTTAACACAGAAAAATAACTGAAAATAGGGATATTTGGTCCCTTTAATGAATTGAGCTTCACCACCCCTAAGTACATAAAGCCATCACATTACTTTTCTGTGTTATCAACAGCTTCTTATCAGTTGGCCACACATCAAAATGGAAATAATATATATATTTTTTTTATTCCAGGTACCTCTGATGCATTAAGATTTTTTTTAAAAAGAAGAATAACTAAGCATCTTGATTATAGATATAATTATTATGTGACAAAATAAAACTTCCTTGGTTGATAAGGGTGAGAATATGATTCACACACACACACACACACACACACACACACACACACTTGCAATTTTGATGGTGGAAAATTTTTTCTGAAATGTTGAAATTATCTCATTCATAATTGTTGAGATCTAAAATCAGGAATGTAATATAGATAAATAATTCACAGTTATTTGTTCAGTTTTTATCTAAGATGAAATAATTCTATCCCATCATTTTAACAATATATTTAGTATTCCAATGAAATATATAACTTATCTATTTAGACAACCAACACCAAGAGAGGCAATCCAAGTTTTTCTAGAACTTTGTTTCCACAAATGGATGTTGCTGGAACTAGTGGAGGAAAGACAAGGGAGAAAAAGTTAAATGCTCAAGAAAAAGGGAAAAAAATGCCATTTATTCTTCTAAGTAAGAGTATTTGCATACCTGTTATCTTTCTTATCTTCTGTTCCTTTCGATTATAATGTGGAACTTTTTGATTTGGAAGGCAAGAGAATCTCAAAGAGAACTGGACTGTTTTTCTCACCATAAACCTCAACTCCACTCTTTCCTAATAAAAAACTGATAGAGTGAAATAATGAATAAATCAATAAAACACTGAAGGAACTGAGTAGCCCAAGTGACTTTGTTCTATTCACTTATAAATTATACATTAATATTACATTAAAATGCCTAATTTGATAATTTCTGTGATAAGTTTATAGTGAGGACATTAGACTTATATCATAAGGTTTAAAAAGAGCAATTAAATAAGTGAAAATAAATATCTTATCTGGAGATGTTCATTTTGATGGACAAAAAGTGAGTTCTGTACTTTGAGGAGTAAGTCAAAATTAAGCCATAGATAGGATTTTCCTGTATGTATGAATAAAAGAAACTTGAACACAATTTAGTAATTTTGAATACAAGCTGATGAATTTGGCTAAATAGAAAATATTCAGTCACTTTTTCAGTAATTATTGGTACAAAATATTTATTGAGAGAGTATCTACTTATTAAAAGTGTGAGCTTCAAAATCTTTGAATCCAGACTCTCTGTTTTGACAGGATGTGTGCCTTGAGCAAGCATTGTAACTATTTGCAGTTCTTCCTATGGGTATTTTAAAAAAAAGATTTGTTTATTTATTTGAGAGAGCACCCAAGGCAGGTGAGGGAGGGTGCGGGAAGGGGCCAGCTGAGAGAAGAGGGAGAGAATCTCAAGAAGACTCCCTACTGAGTGGGCTCCATCTCATGACACCAAGATCATGACCTGAGCCAAAATCAAGGGTTGAATGCTCAACTGTCTAAGCCACCCAAGTGCCCCTTCCTATGGAGTTTTTAAAAGCCCGAGATACTAGGGTGCCTGGGTGGCTCAGTGGGTTAAAGCCTCTGCCTTCAGCTCAGGTCATGATCTCAGGGTCCTGGGATTGAGGCCTATGTCGGGCTCTCTGCTCAGTGGGAAGCCTGCTTCCTCCTCTCTCTCTGCCTGCCTCTCTGTCTACTTGTGATTTCTCACTGTCAAATAAATGAGTAAAATCTTTTTTTTTTTTTTAAAGATTTTTATTTATTTGACAGAGAGAAACACACCCAGAGAAGGAACACAAGCAGAGGGACTGAGAAAGGGAGAAGCAGGCTTCCCGCCAAGCAGGGAGCCCAATGTGGGACTCGATCCCGAGTGTCCGGGATCATGACCTGAGCCGAAGGCAGTCGCTTAACCGACTAAGCCACCCAAGTGCCCCATGAGTAAAATCTTAAGAAAATAAAAGCCTAAGATACTAGAAATTTCCTCATAAAATTGTGTGACCTTAATGAAATATTTTTGTAAAAAGCTTACATATAAGCTTCATATAAATGCATAATAGATATAGTATCAATGATTTCAATGAATAATGTATAAACATTCTGTATCCTTACCTTTTTTTAAAAAAATATTTTATTTATTTATTTTATAGAAACACAGCTAGAGAGGGAACACAAGCAGGGGGAGTGGAAGAGGGAGAAGGAGGCTTCCTGCCGAGCAGGGAGCCTGATGCGGGGTTCAATCCCAGAACCCTGGAATCATGACCTAAGCTGAAAACAGGTGCTTAAGGACTGAGCCACCCAGGCACCCCCTGTATTTTTACCTTATTTTAATTTTCTTCCTATCAGTTCTTACTAACTGACCTATTATAGATGTAATTGTTTATGTATTAACACAGATTTATTTACTTAAGTGTTTCTTGTCCATCTTACCCAGGATAATATAAATTCCCAAAGGGAAAGAATTTGCAGTTTAAATTATTTCATATACTCACTCAATATTTACTGTTACAAATACATGAATCTCAATATCTCTTGCACATTTTAAAAGTCGGGGTCATGGTGTTTTATATATTACAAAAATTAAATTTTCACATTTAAAAATTTTAACTCTTTGTTGCATAATGTTAAAAATGCACATTTCATTTTTTCTGTAATTTAAAATTTTAATTTAATTAATAAACTTTACTTTTTAATTCTTTTAGGTTTACAGAAGAATTGAGTGAAAAGTAGAGTTGTAATGGCATTGTTTTAACATACAAAGTTTTGCATCTTTTTTTAATCTGGTATTAATTATTACCCCAGTTATTTTACTATGTATTAAGAAGTTTGGTGCTGCAAATTGAATAACTCATTGTTGATCAATCACTGTTCAGAAACGGAAAAGGTAACTGATCTCACTGATGTTGTATTCTAATGTGGAAACACAATAAATAAATTAATAAATAGAAAAAGAAAATGTCTGAAAGTTACAGAAGCAATAAAGAATAAACAGGATGTTGTAATAGTCCCTGAATTATGTGTGTGTTGAAGTGAGCAATACTTAGGAGTTAATATTTGATGGATACTGGGAAGAGTCAGGCAGAAGCCAGAGCAAAAGCAAAAGATTTAGGTGAGAATCAGCCTGACAAGTGCAAGGAATTCAGTGCAAGGAATATGACTCAATCCTTGTGAAGGAGTGATGGGAGTTATGTAAATGAGCTGGGATGGAGATTTTATTTGCTGTGGGAAGAAGCTGAAAGTTATTCTCTTCACGTCTAGATAAATTCCAAGGCTGTATTACAAGATGGCAGTGCAGAGATTCCAGTGCAGCCTCTGCCTGGAACTGCTTGGGTGTAAATCTTATTTTGTCACCCTCTAGCTGTGTGACCTGGTTAAGTAAATGCATGTTTAAAAAAAATAATAAATTTTACTTTCTTCATCTAAAATCAAGGGCCATAATAGTACATGCACATAGTAGTACAGTATTCTTTAGGATTAATATGGAGACTATTATAGTCAAAGAAACAGAATAGTACATGGCCCATAATAAACATTCAATAATTGTTAGAAAATATTAATGCTTTAGAGTATAACCTTGGAACTGAGAGATTAATGGAGGTAAGCTTTTAGACAACCAGAATAATTTAGGAGACTGCTATAGTAGTCTAGCTATGATGTTTTGAGTAGTGGTGGGGAAGATGGAGAGAAATTGATAGATAAGTAATATGTTTTGGTGATCAAATCAACATGACTCATTAAAGAATGGGAATGTGGGGATGAAGAAATGAGACCATCTATGTTTTCCTATATTATCTTTCCTTTTGCATTTTGGCTATTAAAGTCTTTTTCTATCTAGGATATAATGAGTAGTTTTTTACACTTATGCTCCTATACTTCAAAATAGAATTTATTTTTGGTATATAGAATGAGATATGAATCTTTTTTAATTTTAATTTTTAATTTTAATTGAATACTTATTAAATATTACATTCCCTTAGATTATTTGCTTAGTTTTCTTCATCATATATTAAATTATTCATATTCCAGACTTCCATTTTGGGATATAAATCATGCTCTCTATCCTGGAAACAAGACCATAATTGGTTAGTCGTTGGAAGCTTACCAGAATTTCTGTTAAGGCAAGTCCTCTGAATGGCTTTTTTCCTCTAAAGTGTCTTAGCTTTTCTTACATACTAGCTTTTCCATTAGAATTTTTAGAAATAATCACATTGATTGTCATATTGATCACATATATTTATTTGGGGAGAAACTGATATCTTTATATCTTTATAATATATAACATCCAGAAAAAATATAGAATTATCTCCATATTTGCTTAGGACATATGTTGTGTTTCTCAAGAAAATGCATACATATATGTATATAGATATATAACCAGAATATTCGTCTCTATGTTTCTATATCTTTCTATCATCTATCCACATCTGAAATATCATGCAGGTAATGTTAGGAATAGCCTACACATTGCCTACAAGATATTTTATATTTTTATTATTTATAAGAATAATATTTCATTTATTCAATGTTTTAAGAATTTTAGCATATACCTCCTTTGCTTTTCCCAGCAGTCTATATAAACACACACACAAAAAAACCCAAAACAAAACAGGTATTATCTTCAAATAAGGGAATTACCAACATTTTTTACATTGGTGTATTATCATTGTTTTTCTTATGTTTATACACTGATCAGCTGTTTTAAATGATTTCAAAGAGTAATAGCAATATTGGTCATCAGGACTTCTATTAAACTACCATTTTACATTATACTGGAAAATGGCTTGAAATTGATTATCAGCAACATACCAAGGAAGTATGTTTCTCTACCTGTTTTATAAAAGGTTAACTAAAAAAAAAAAAATTGTCTGCTATTAATACTTCATTTTCTCCAGGCACCAAGATAGCCATACTCCTTCTCCAAAGAAGTACACACATTGCTAACAAAAATGGGGATTTACAGAGACAAGTTTATAGCTGTGGTGAGGAATTGACCATGTGTTGAATAACCAGAAGACAAATGGAGACAAGTCCTGGTAAGACCTAGAGTATTGGTCTTATTAATTTATTTCTCATTTGATGTTGAAAATTTGTTTTAATATAATATTATGTTGCCACAAATGATTTTAGAAATATCTGCAATTAATTAAGTAATGGTTTTTTGAGTATTACAAATGAAAACAGAAAATTATCATTTTTCAACAATCTTTCAGAAAATTATATTTGCAGTTATGTTAAAGTCTAATTTAATTTTGCTAGCTGTCAAGTTGAATTGATCAGTTAAATGTAGTTCTGCTTACTGCTTATATTAATGTAATTTTAAGATGATGTTTCTGCTTCTTTTTATTCTGAAGAAACTAGGGCTGTTATGGACTGACTTATTTCCCCATCAAAATTTATATGTGGAAGTCCTAATTCCCAGTACCTCAGAATGTAACTGTATTTGGAGATAGGACCATTAATATGGTAATTAAGTTAAAATAAGGCCCCTAAGGTGGGTCCTAATCCAATCTGACTGGTGTCTTAAAAATAGGGTAAAAATGACACCAGGAACATGCACACACAGAAAAGCCCACATAAGCATACACAATGACCATCTTCAAGCCAAAGACAGAAACCTCAGAAGAAACCAATCCTGCTGACACTTTGATCTTGGCCATCCAGCCTTCAGAATTGTGAGAAAATAAATTTCTCTTCTACAAAATAGTATTCTGTGGGGTTTGGCTATGGCAACATGAACCTAGGGCATGGAAAACTGAAATAGTTTGTCTAAAATCATACAGTTAGGTGAGGGGGAGGACTTGGGAGGGAAATATATCATTATCTAATGGATTCAGCACATTATATCACATGAGATGCTAAAATTGACTTGTATCATAGCATTAGATTCTCTTGTTTATATTTTTTAAATGTCCAATTTTTTTTTTATTGGGGCTACTAGAAGATGGGTTTAATGTTCAAAGAATTTAGAAATTCTTATTTTTTAGGTGAAAATGTAACATCTACATCAAAAATGTTGACCTTTTTAAACCTAAATGAGTTTTTCTTAGTAATGAAAAAGATTTTTCCTTGGAAAAAACCATGCATCTTTTGATCTCATGAAATATTCAAAGTGATAATGAACCATGTTTTGCTTTCTTGTAAACCTGTTAAAATATTATTTTTCTCTGAGGTTGACAGTGGTGAAAATTTTATCACACAGCATGAAATGTGTTATTTTTGATACATTGACACCATATCAAACTTATCCTTGCACATTACACTCTGTGACAAAGAATATTTTGCTATGAATTTCATAGGCAATGTCCATGGGACTTTTAAAAAAAAGTATTAATTTCAGATACTGAATGTCTTTTACACTGTTAACTGGTAAGGACAGGATGATGAATATATTGATGATCGATCATTGATTGTCTCCGATCAATTAAAGCCACATTATAAGCAAAAGGCAAACCTATACTATAATTTCTGGCATTTATTCATATAAACTGGTAAAAACACATCTTTAGAAGTAATTAAAAATCTTACACTGCCATTTATACATCTCTCACTAATGTTAATATGGCACATGATTTTAATAGGGTACGAAGAGAAATTTAGAAATCTATTCCCAGGGTCAAAGTACCAAGAACCCAGTCTTACTGTCTATTTTTTTGTTCTTCTTTAATTTTCAGTACATTATATATATATATAATGTATTACATGTATCATGTATATATGCATATATATGCATTTCTAGTTTAGAAATACAGGAACTGTGATGTGATGGAGGAAAGGCGAGAGGAAACTCCATGCAAGAAATAAAATAGTAATAAATTTGGGGTGCCTGGGTGGCTCAGTTGGTTAAGTGACTGCCTTCAGCTCAGGTCATGATCCTGGAGACCCGGGATTGAATCCCACTTTGGGCTCCCTGCTCTGTGGGAAGCCTGCTTCTCCCTCTCTCACTCCGCCTGCTTATGTTCCTCCTCTGGCTGTGTTTCTCTCTGTCAAATAAATAAAATCTTTAAAAAATAGTAATAAATTAAATAAAATGTGATAATTTGGAATGATACTTTCCTATATTTCGATAGCACGTTTAATCAATTTCTAAGTCCTATCTTTCTAATATTCTAATTATCAGTAGTCTGTATTTGTCAGTTCCTACTGCCATTACCTCATATCAAGTTACTTTTGTTTTTCAACTGAATTCAGCAACAACATGTGAAGGGAGTTTTCAGGCTTACCTTCACTTCCTTACCATACACTCTTAACTACAGCCTCAGTGATTATTTGGAAACTAAAATGGGATCATGTCACTCTCCAGATTGAAATATTTCATTCTCCTAGTAATCCTCATGATAAAAAACTTACATCTGAATTACTATATTCCTGTTCTTTTGTTGCTCTTGAAATGTCATCTTCATTCTGTCTTACTCTTGGTTGTGCTTTTCCCTATTACCTGTATATTGAGACACACCATGGCCCTGATGGTTTGGAATGAATGTTCACATATATCTAATTACATATGCCTGCTTTCAAATATCTTTGCATACACATATGGTTCTTTTAATGAAGAAAGAAATGTTACTGCTGAATACTATCAGTGAGATATTTTTACTCATTTTTTTAATATTTGACTCAAATATTATCCCTTTACAGAAAAATTACCTAAAAGTTTATGATTCCCCAGGCAAAATTAACTACTCATTTATCTGCAGCTCCATAAAATTTTATATCACCAAAATAATGCATCATATTCTGCCTGCTTTTATAAAATATGTATATGCATGTTCAAAAAGTAATCAACTTAAGAGAATTGTGTTTTAATATATTTTTATAGCCTCTTTGGATTTAGTTTAGTGGTGTTTGTAGTAGAACAATGAGTGTTTTTTATAACTTGAATTGAGTGAATATTAAATATTTATATGGTAATTTCACCATGTGCGTACACACTCAGATATATACATTTTTAAACCAGATTCTTCCTTTATAAATGTCAAGTGTGTGTGTGTGTGTGTGTGTGTGTGTGTGTGTGTGTATGTGTTTCTGTCTGTACCAGATATAAGGTACTTGAAATTCAGTGCTTTCTTTTCATTTCATAATATTTTTAAAAGTGGCTTAACTGTGTTAAGTCAACATGGATTAAGTAGTTGATATGTGTAGTAACAATTAAAAATGCAAAGCCTGTTTTATAATATACATACTCTGCTATATCTCACAAATATGTTTTTAAGGGATTAATATCACAAAGGTGTCACCAACATAAGTCTGAATAGCATTAGACATTTCAAATATTGAATAGAAAGTTTAAAACTATATTTGAAGAAATGGAACATCCTTGCTGAAATCATCTTGTAACAGATTGTGCTTTCATTTATCTTCAATAATTGAAACCATCAAATTCTAATGTTTAAAAATAAAATCTAATAGTAAGTCTGAACTTCCTCTAACAAAGATCTCTCAGTGCAACCTAGATTTTAGAGTCAGAAAGATAGGTAACATTGGGGCACATTCTCCCTCAGGCATACTTTTTGCCTCCCCTTTCTTTCATCTTGATAACCTACCTGAGTAATTTTGGCAAAGCCCAATGAAGCAGAGCTTTCCATCAGTATAATACGGTGTCTGTTAATGAAGGGTGAGAACAATTATGGAGCTGTAAGTAACACCCTTTGACCTTTAGTTGAGAAATCAAGGTACTTAAATCCATGCAGCATACAGGCCTCTGTAAATGAAAATGGCCCTGAGGAATGCATTTTGGTGACAAGACAGAAAAATCTGAGCAGAATGAAATTTCCTTGCATTCATTTTTTGAGGAATAGATGAATTGAATAATATAAAGCTGTTCTTAAAATGACTGTCAGGGGAAATCCTTGAGTTAAGAACTTTTAAGTACCTACATGATTAACTTGAGTCTTATTCAAGCATAACCCCCAAACCCAAACAAAATCCTTTTGCTAATGTAACCAAATCATAGAAAATTAAATAGGCTCACAAGTGGAAATTTAGTGGGCTGAATTTATCTATATCATTTCAAAAATGTAAAGTGTTGGAGAGATTACTTTATAACAATCATGCACTTGATATGAATCTTGGAAATTACTTTTGGGAGTCTGAGTGGTAAATTCTTATCATTCTTGGATCTTTGGCGGATAAATTACTTACCAATATCATCCAGACTCATTGTGTGTTTACGTGGAAAGTTAGTCACACTGCTGTTGTGGGATGCTGGGTAGTAATTTGAACAAGAAAAGACAATTCAAGGGGCACCTGGGTGGCTCAGTTGGTTAAGCTACTGCCTTCGGCTCAGGTGATGATCCCGGAGACCCGGGATCAAGCCCCACATCAGGTTCCCTGCTCGGGCGGGAAGCCTGCTTCTCCCTCTGTTACTCCCCCTACTTGTGTTCCCTCTCTGGCTATGTTTCTCTGTCAAATAAATAAAATCTTAAAAAAAAAAAGAAAAGACAACTCAAATCTAAATATTTCACTTCTTGATGGTATTATTAAATAATTCTTGATATTAAAATAAATTAACATTTATATGAAAATTCCCAAAGGAAACATGGTCTGTTATACTTGTTTTATATAGCATACTGTATGCATACAGATTTTTGAGAAATGGGACATGCTGATGAATTCATTATTTGAATTGATTAAAAACTTCATTGCTATTTAAAGCAATAATTTCTAACTTTTTGGTTAAGTCCCAGGAAACACTACAGGATTTTGTTATATGTTGGCATCATAGTTTTGAGTATCCTTTAGGTTAGTCTAATCCCATGGACATTTTAATATTTGGTCAATGGAGGCATGCTGTTACTTAGAGCTTACTTAAAAGTCAATTTCTTGTTATTAAGCAAACTGATTATATTTATCCATTTCAGTCCTGGTGATGGCTATCAATAAGTTCCAGGAAAGAACAGCTACACTAAAATCTTCATGGCATAGAAAGCCAAAAAAAAAAAAAAAAAAAAAAAAAAGCACAATTACTAGACTAAGATCTGAGGCCCCTGAGATAGGATGCTAAAATATCGGGGCACTTGGGTACCTCAGTCGGTTGAGCATCTGACTCTTGGTTTTGCCCCACGTCATGATTCAGGGTCATCAGCTCTAGCCCAGCACAAGCTCTGTGCTCAGTGTGGAGTCCACTGGAGATTTTCTCTTTCCCACTCCCTCCCCTCTGCACCTTTCCACAATTCTGTGTGTGTGCACTCTCCCTCAAATAAATAAAATCTTTTTAAAATGAGTGGCACCTGGGTAGTGAAGTCAGTTAAGCACCCCAATTGTGGTTTTGGCTCAGGTCATGATCTCAGGATCAAGAGGCTGAGCCTGTTGTTGGGCTCCATGCTCAACATGCAGTCTGCTTCAGAGTCTCTCTCCCTTTCCCTGTGCCTCTTATGTACTCGCTCATATAAATAAATCTTTAATAAAATAAAACAAAATGCTAAACAATACATGTGATTCTTTTTAAAAATATTTTATTTATTTGAGAGAAAGAGTGATCAAGAGAGAGCACAAGCAAGGGAAGTTTCAGGCAGAGGGAGAGGAAGAAGGAGAAACAGACTGATGGTACAGCCACTGAGTAGGGACCCAGGATCATGACCTGAGCCAAAAGCAGATGCTTAACCCACTGAACCACCCAGGCACCCACATGATGTGATTCTTTTGCAAACAAAGCATTAACTGGCAAAAGGTTTGTGTGTATGTGTATGTATTTTTAGTAATATTGAGTTTTCTTGTGAAATTTAATCAGAAAAATACTCATTTGAAAATAAGAAGATACAAAAATATAAATTGTTTCTGTAAATTCCACTAACATCTATGATGTTATCAGATATTCAAAATTCATATGCTAGTTCAGAAGAAAGATGTACAACTAGGCCACATAATTAGATACTCAATTTAAAGATAATTATTCATTGATTCTGTCTATCTAATTGACATAAACAGAGTATATCTTAATCAAGATAACTTTATTTTATAACTTAGGAAACTCTGAATTCAAAGTGATTAATGAAAAACTTCCCTCTACTCCCCAGTATTTTTAGGTCTGGATTTTAGGTCTGGATTGTTCAGTCTCAACTCAAATGTTACCTCCTCAGAATGGCCTTCCATGACATTCCTATGTAAAATATAAAGCAGAGTCTCATCTATTATCATCTTCTTACTTCTATTCCCTTCCCTGTTTCATTGTCTAAGAGCACTCTACAAGGCAATAAAACTTAATGGTTAAGATTTTGGTCACAGGAAACAAAGTGGAAAATAAACAGCCCAATTAAAAAGTGGGCAAAAGAACTAAACAGATCCTTTAGCAGGAGGTTATACAAAAGGCAGATAAGCATATGGAAAGGTGTTCATCATCATATGTCATTAGGGGATTGCAAACCACTCTATAGCTCTTAGAAAAACTAGAACTTAGGGGTGCCTGGGTGGCTCATTCATTAAGCCGCTGCTTTTGGCTCAGTCATGATCCCAGGATCCTGGAATGGAGCCCTGCATCGTGCCCCCTGCTCTACGGGAAGCCTACTTCTCCCTCTCCCACTCCCCCTGCTTGTGTTCTTGATCTCACTGTCTCTCTTTCTGTCAAAAAAATAAATAAAATCTTGAGAAAAAGAAGAAAAACTAGAACTTAAAAAAAAATGATACACCAAATACTGGCTAGAAGGTAGAGCAACAGAAATTCACTGCTGGTGGGTTGCACAAAATGGTACAGCCACTTTGGGAAAATAATTCGGCATTTTCTTAAATAACTAAACAGTCTTGGTATATAATCCAGCACTTGTACTCCTTGGTAGTTGGAAAAAACCTGCACACAAATGCTTATAGCAGCCTATTCATAATTGACAAAAACTGGAGGTAACCAAGATGTCCCTCAGAGGGTAAGTAAACAGGGGCATCTGGTAGTTCAGTGGGTTAAGCACCTGACTCTTGATTTCTTTTTTTTTTTTTTAATTATTTATTTATTTATTTATTTATTTATTTATTTATTTATTTATTTTTATTGTTACTAAATTTTTTTTTTCCAGTGTTTCAAGATTCATTCCCCATTCCCCACACCCAGTGCTCCCCGCTTTAGGTGTCCCCAGTACCCACCACCAGGCTCTCCCATCCCTCCACCCCCCTCCCTTCAAGTCCCTCAGTTTGTTTCTGTGTTCAAAATCTCTGTTGTTTCGTTTCCCTCCCTAGATTACCCTAGTTCCCATTTGCTTTCCTTCTGCCACTGTCCTCCAGTTTGCGCCTCATGCACCGCAAGTAAGTGAGACCAT